>ML850369.1:0-23120 GCA_009831015.1 Picea engelmannii
AGATCTACTTGGTCTAATATGTCGTTAGGTAAAAGTGTGTTTCTTTAGTATGCATTAGTATGCATTTGTAGTTAGGAAATCCGACGGTCACGATATGTTCCCCACATAGAGTGATCCAACGGTTCATACTCTCCTCGATCTTAACGCCATTGATCTGTGGCTTAACACCCGATTGGTCCATGATCTCTATTTAAAGAGCATGGAGGGTCATTTGCCGATGATCGATTGTGAGAAACTCTCTTGTAAAATCTCTCTGTAATCTTTTTCTTTGCATTAATAAACTGCTCCAAGTGGCCACGTTAGTTGGGGTCGTGGATGTTTCCCCGTAGGGGTTTTACCACGTGAAAACATCGATGTGTTGATCTTTGATCTGGTTATGTGAGTGGTTACTGAAGGTGTTCGTCCTCTGTTGGAATACCTGTGTTGTCGAACAGGCAGACCATTCTACTTGACCACTTCTCAAAGTGACTGCCAAGGATAATTACTATCCTAGACCATTCCCCCACACTGGTCATAAGGGGAATCATTGTCTATGGTACATCACCAATCTGTCAGACCATGACTGTCCATTCTAGACCATTTTTCGAACTGGAAAATGATTTTCCATCAAAAATATTGGACCACTTTTTGAACAGGAAAGTGACCTCCCAACCTGGACCGTTTTCCAAACTGGAAAATGACTTTCCATCAAGAATATTGGACCACTTTCCAGACTGGAAAGTGACTACTCAACCTGGACCACTTTCCAAAATGGAAAATGACTATCTATATATCAATAACATATCAGTGCTCCCTCCCAACATAGGAAGTAATCACTTGCCTTTCCAATAAGGAATTCATCTCCATGAGTCCCAGCTTGTCCCTTAAGTATGCAAAATTTTCATCTTGGACAGAGGCTTTAACAAAATATTTGTTAGATGCTCATCAATGGAGATATAATGGAGAACTACTTCTCCCTTCTGGACTTTCTCACGTAGAAAATAATGCTTGATATCAATGTGCTTCAACTTGTCATGGAACATTGGGTTCTCTGAGAGCTTTACACAGCTCTAGTTATCACAATATATCACGATTGAATCCAACACCTAATCAAACAGTCCAGAAATCAACTTACGGAGCCACACTGCTTTCGTACAAGCATCACAAGTTGCAATATATTATGTTTCTGCAGTGTTGAGTGCAACAGAATTTTGTTTCCTACTAGCCCATGATATTGTGGAAAAGCTCAAACTGAAACATATCCAAGAAGTACTTCTTCTGTTATATTCACTCCATGTCCAATATGAACCGATAAATCCATCCAGTTGTATATCATAACTCAAACGTCCCACGAAGATATTTCAAGGCATGCTTTGCAATTTTTCAATTCTTGTGGCTAGGTTCCACCTGGAACTGGCTCAACATGTTTACAGCAAAGCAAATGTTCGTCATAGTATTCATTGAATCCATCAAGGAGCTAATCAATTACCGATATGAGGACGGGTCTACTAGATCAGAGTCTCTCAACTTCTTCAAATATGTCATCATGGGAGTTTTCCACAGATTTGCAATTCATCATCTCGGACTTCTGAAGAACCATTTCGATACACTTCCTCTATCATAGGAAGTTTTCACCATGCTTTTGTTGTACATGAGAGGCTCTGCACCAGGTTTCTTGAATCCGTACAAGGTCTTATTCTATCTGCATACATGGTTTTGTTTATGGTATACCTCGAACCCTTGAGGTTGTTCTACATATGCTTCTTCTTCAATTACTATGTTGAGAAGAACATTTTTTACATCCATCTGATGTAAACTCCAACCCATGGATACTACAAGAGATATAATGGATCAACTAGAGGTATATCTGGTTACTGGAACAAGATATCATCGTAGTCTTATCCCTCCTTCTAGGAGAACCCTCTAGTTCTGAATCTCGACTTGTATCTATCAATGCTTCCATTCATAAGTCTTTTTCACAATTTCTCACATACATTGTTCTTCATCATAGCTTCCTTCCATTACTTATGTTTGACTGCTTCCAGTGGGTTCAAAACATGTCAGTATTCTTATGATTCTCGCTATAATAGTTGGTTCAATTGGTTGTTTTGAATTTTCTTTCTTTCTTGGAAACTTCATGTTCTTCCTCATGTTTCTCTTCAATGTTGGAGTCCATGGACTCTTCTATAGATTATATGCCATTCCTTTCTGAAGGTTCCAACTTCTTCTTTTTCGTCATAGCAACAAAAATGTAGATGGAAAACCAAGGATATTCAAGGCTTCTTTTCAAATAAGACTTCTTCTAGAGTCTAACTGAACACGTGTTGTTTATCATGGCCACTACTTCTAATGAATAACATGGATAGATACTCCATAGTCTTCAAAGGTTACTTAATGGTTCACATCATTGAGGATTAGTTCTCTCCTAATCCCAACTTCATGCCTGAATGAGAAATATGCATGCTCTTGTTTTGCAATTCTGCAATCATCTCCCTCTATCTGAGAGAGTCCATGTTTATGTCTACATCCTTCTTGCTTTCTGTAAAGTGTCACAAGTCTATTCTAGTTTCCTCTTGATTACTAACTTCTTTCTGGTCTGACTCCTTCCGGGTCTCTTCAAGCTTGGTTATGATTGCGGCTTGTCTGGCAGTTATTACTTATATATAATTTTGATAGCTTCCATAAGGATTGTCACCAAAGATAGTCAACGTAATGCATCATTTTCAAATACATTACTAGTGGTCATTGTAATGGAAATCCTTATCTTGTTCTTCTCCCATAGGTATTGTTTCATTAACACTAACCATCTTATCTTCTAAGAAATATATACACATGATATGTACATAAACATGGTATGTGCAAGGACTATGTTACAGAAGAATATTGTTACCATGACTAGTATAAGAAGTATACTTCATCTTGCTTGACTTTCTTTGAGGGTTCCTTTTCTTTGGCAACTGTTGCTTTGTGTGTTTCCTTCCTTTTCTTTAACTCGGGACATTGGTTCCTGTAGTGACCATATTTTTTATAGTTGAAGCATTGTATTTTTAACATATCCTTTTATTGATTTGGTTTCTTCCTTGTGCCAAACTTCTTATTATACCTGAATTTCTTGAACTTTGTTATGTAGGCTTGATCATCATCTTTCTTTTGGGATTTCTCTTTTGTGTTAATCCTTGATTATTCTTGTGCATAGAAATTCTAAAGTTCTTCAAATGTGGGATACTTTGTTCTTGTGTTCATGTTTGCGGAAAATGCATCCCATGTCTTGGGAAGGCCATTAAGTACTATATTTACTAGTTCCTTTTCTGAAATGATTTCCCCGATATCTTGTAGTTGATATCCTAACTGAGAGATTCTTACAAGGTATGATGTTATGTTGTCATCATCATTCATTTTCATGTCAGTGAGCTCATTCTTCAGACTCGTCACTTGTCCAATATTTCTGACTAAGCAGAGGTTAGTTAGGGCATCGTACAACTTCTTAGATGAGTCAAGATGAGAAATGTAGGGTATCAAATGGTCCTATATAGAGTCCACTATGATTCTCATAGTATTGATGTCATTGTCCTTGAAATTCTCCATTACCGCAATGTTTTGAGGTTCCTTCTCTTTTCCCTTTTCAAACTGTGGTTCCATGATCTTTCCTTTCATGATATCCAACACTTTGTTCTTGGAAAGGATGAGGTCAATCCTTGTCTTCCATGCTATGAAGTTAAAATCCCCTTCTAACTTGTTTTCTGACTTCATAGAGTAAGTCACAACTGATTTGACTTGGTCAACTTTTGAATTTGACTTGGTCAACCTTTGACTTTGACCAAAAACTCAAAATTGACACCTTGGCTTGTTGAGAGTACCAGGAGGTGTGCTAGGCTAGGGCGCACTAGGTTATCCAGGAATTAGGTCAAGCACTTCACTTAAGGTGCCTCAACACGAGGGTTAGGATTTTGTTGTTGTAACAAAACTTTGACTGCAACTGCAACTGCAATTGAGAAAATCCTCCCAATCTACCTTTCAATGGTTAGACTCTCCAAAGATAGTGTGGGCCCATAACCTGTTAGAATAATAGGTGTGCTCATTTCACCATAGACAATAGCAATATTGTCACCCAACCATAGGCACAAAGGCCACCCTCGAGCATATTAACCATTACAGATAGAACAACTCTGAAAGCAAACCCTAGAACCAATATCCAACCAAGGTAGCATACCTCTTTCCAAAGCTAGCGTACCAAGTAGAAAGTCCAAACCATAACCAAGTAGAAAGTCCAACCATAACCAAAGACCAAGTCACCACTACAATAGTTGCAGCTCTCCTCTAGTCATGTGCACCACTTGTCCTTATGCAATTGTGAGAGTGAGTGTGAAAAATGAGCTCTAGCGCCCTCTTATTTATAGTCCTCCAAGTGACCTAACTAGACTGACTTCTACTTCTGGAGGATAATAATTTAATATAAATTATTATCTTGAGTCAACTTGTCTTCTAAGGTTATTTCCTAATCTTCTAGGGTTTCTCTTGCTTCCCGAAATATTCTAGACTCGTCAAAGGTTACACATAGAGGTTAATACCTCTCGTAGCTACAGTAATATCAACAATGTCTTCACTTAGAGAATACCCATACTCTGTTCTAGGTTGTAGGGGAGTCACACTCGAACTCTGTGAAACTCACTTGTATGCTTAGACAATATTGTTAACAACTTAACACTTAGACAATATTGTTAACAACTTAACAACTTAACTCTGCCTCAGTTCTGCCTTGCCTTAGAACTTTGCCTCAGACTTGCTCTCTATGCCTTCTTGCTCCTCCAAAACTCTTACCTTCCTTGGTTGTGTGCCTTTGTGTTCTTATATGGACTCCAAAAGTCCCCATCACGAATTGTCGCATCCTTTAGGTGTGTCGTGCCCCTTCGCTAACCATCACGTCCAAATGAATCAATGTGCCCCTTCACAGAACCAACGTACACAAATAATTATATGCTCCCATCAACCGTCGTGTCTCTTGGACTGACGTGCCCCATCTTTGGGCACGCACCCCTTTCCTTGTGCATTCCTTGTGTCGATCAATGTGACTCTTTGTGGGTGTGATGATGGTGTCATCCAACCTCTCCAACACATCCATGCGGCCAAGGGCAGATGGGTCCACTCTTTGGGCATGCACCCAATTCCCCCTGTCCTTGCCCAAATGCAACCCAAGTCTCCACCAACCTTTGCAAGGCAAGTAGTTCCCCCTTGGTGTTGTATGTCACCATCGTGCACCCAAGGTGCTCTTTCTCACACCTGCATGTCTTCGTTCTCTTAATCGATTGCATGCCCCTTTTTTTCTCTTGCTCGACTCATCCCCAAGTCTTCCCAAGGAGTGTGCACGCTCGATGGATATCACAGGATACCTTAACTCTTAGCTCTATCATTATGAATCTTGTTCATATGAAACTTGTTAGCCCCATGAGAACTCAACAATACCATGTATTATCTTAGTGGATCCCATGCAATAGTATGAACATAATGCAAATGAGCAAATAATATCTATTGTATGACACTTTTGTATGCATCCTTGTGAGTGGTGTAGACTACAACCATTGCAATAGTTGTTGGGTCAATAACAATACCCTCTGCTCACAACAAATTACTTGAGAAACAATCATATTTTCCCTACAAATTATATACATGAATGCACATCTACACACTCTCACATAAATCCTCTAGACAACTTTAAAAGTTTTTATCAAGGATGATCTTTGAAACTTCACATAAATACTGTAACTTTATGGTTTGTTGAATTAATTTGGTGTAATATAGACATAACCAAAAGTTTTAATTTTTTTCTTATATTATTTTCAATTTTTTATTATATGAATATAGATGTTTATAGGGGTTTTCATATCTCTTTTTTTTCATTTTTAAAAATAAATTTCGAAACAAGAAAAATCCTACAATATTCAGGGTTATTAGCCTAACTTATATTGATATGATCTCGAGACCTTGATGTCCATCTACATCATCGTGTGCAAACAAAACTTGGTCACTTGAAATAACTCATCGGTGGTTTGTAAGGAGGTACACTTCCACTCTTGCTAGATGTCTCTTGGTCTTGGGCTATAAACTTGTTTCCTTACATCCAAGGAAGACAAATTCTTACTCAATTAGAAGTAATTTAGGATTATACTCCATAACCAAAAGGCGATTTCAGTTTATCACATATTTCCCAAAGAAAGCTAGTGTCTCATGATTATCATCATTGAGGTTCTAATAGAAGGGTCATGTAATATACCAAATAATTGTTAGGGAGTTGACCTAGGTTGATGGACAGTTGGTTTGGATTGTTGGTTGTCATTGATGTCAACACTTGGAGAGTGATATTGTAGATTGATGTCAACCCTTGGAGAAGTTTGGTAGTGAAGTTCGATAGCACAAAGGTATGGGTAAGGGACCCGAGTTTGTTTGAGGTATAAAGGCATGAAGATCAATGAATATGCAAGTAAGACTATTCTAGATAGATAGTACATGGCATGCCATTTTTGGTGATATGTGTAACGTCACATAACTCCTCACAGTTAGAGAATTATGGCCATGTGAAGTTGGAGAACCCTCATCAGTTATCTAGAAGCCCCTAGAAGGTCAAAGAAGTCAATTATTCTAGAAAATCCTAGAAGAAGTTGACTAGTCAAGTGGGTGAAACTAGGAGTTAATCATGGGTATAGTTGTTGCATTAAGAAAATAATTAAAAATAAATTAGTTGCAACAAGGAGTTATGGGTTTGGTAATTGCGATAAAGTAGTTGTGATGAGAAGATTGAATAGTCAAAGTGGTTGACCAAGAAATAAATTAAATAATAAAGTGGTTGCAACAAGAATTTAGTTAAGGGAAAATAAGTTATGAATTGACTAATTATATAAAAATTAGTTGCAACAAGAAGTTGTGAGTAAAGAGAAATTATTTAAATAATAAAGTGGTTGCAACAAGAAGTGTTGAGTTTATTATTTATGAATAAGTCAAAGTGGTTGCAAAAGAAATTAATTAAATAATAAAATTAGTTGCAACTAGGAGTTGAGAGTTTATTGTTTGTGGAAAAAGTGGTTATAAGTGGACAAGTGGTTAGAAGTGGGTTAGCCCTAAAAGAAGGAAGTTGGGTTAAGTTGGTTAGAAGGTAACCCCTTGAAGAAGCTACATGGAAGTATAAATAAGAGAGCAAGGAACTTGCATTAGCACCTAACCCTACCGATTTGAATATCATTGAATATCTATTTTGTGAAATATCTATTGCAGGTATACATTGATGCATCAAGTTACACAAGTCTGAGGTAGTAAAGGAAGGTTGACGGTGAAAGTTTCAGAGTTGCATAAATACTAAAAAAACCTTAGTTTTTGAGGTGTGTGGGGGCTACAGTGGAACAGAGCATGTACATACGCAGGCTGAAGGAGAAAAGAGCACGTACATACGCATGTTGAAGAAGGAACAATGGCGTACAGTTGGGAAAAGCCATGAAAACTTAAGGAGATGAAGATTCCAGGTCTCTATAGTCTGAAAGTAAGCTCCTAGGAAGGTTTACAGTGATCAGGTACAACAGATCTATCTACAGGTTCAAAAGGTATGTCTTATTTTTATGTGTAGTTGGATATTGTTGTCTTCATGAGATATGGTCATGGGAGATTGATGGTTTTCCTTAGAGAGGTTATCAGTTGTATGGCACTTATTGTATGAGATAGATATATAGAAATAAAACACTATTGTGTTTAGTATTCATTATTGTTACATCTTGTTGGGGTGAGTGTTGAGGCATATCTTGTATTTCGTAGTACATGGTTGAGGGTTTTTTGTTGTGATGTGCTAGTGAAGTTGTTGGTTAGTTTGAGGCAGATCTGTTGTAGTACATGGTTGGTACATGTGTGAGTGTTATTGGTATATCGTGTTGATAGTATGGTAGTTGAGGGAGGTATTAACCTCTACGTGTAACCTTTGACAAGACTAGAGTATTCTAGGAAGCAAGAGAAACCTTAAAAAGTTGTATAATAACCCTAGAAGACAAATCGTCTCAAGAGAATATTTAATATTGAGTTATTAGCCTCCAGGAAGAGAATTCAGCCCAGTCAAGTGAGATAGAGAAACATAAATAGAGGGCGCTAGAGCTCATTTGTCACTCACTCACTCACATTTGCATAAGGACAAGAAGTGCACATGATTGAAGGAGAATAGAAGCTACAACAGTGGTGACTTGGTCTCTTGGTTATGGTTTGGACTTTCTGCTTGGTCTTTGGTTATTCTTGCTTGGTGCATTAGCCTTGGAGAAAGGTGCACTACCTTGGTTGTCTATTGGTTTGTTTCCAGGATTATTTTGTCTATCAAGGTTAAGGTGCTCGGGGATGGCCTTTGTGCCTATGGTTGGGTGACAATATTGTTATATTGTCTATGGTGAAACAAGCACACCTATTTTTCTAACATGTTATGGGTCCTATAAAAGACCACTTGATACCCTACATCTCTCATCTAGACTCATCTAAGAAGATGTACTATGCTCTAACTAACCTCTTCTCAGTCAAAAATCATTTCAGAAAAGGAACTAGTAAATATTGTACTTAATGGTCTTCCTAAGACATGGGATGCATTTGCCACAAGCATGAACACAAGAACGGAGTATCCCACATTTAAAGAGGTTTGGACTTGTTGTGCACAAGAAGAATCAAGGATTAGTGCAAAAGAGAAATCCCAAAAGAAAGATGATGATCAAGCATACACAACAAATTTCAAGAAATTCAAGAATAAGAAGAAATTTGGTTCAAGGAAGAAACCAAATCAAGAAAAGGATATGTCAAAAATACAATGCTTGAACTGTCTAAAATATGGACACTACAGGAACCATTGTCCTATGTTAAATAAAAGGAAGGAAACACACGAAGCAATAGTTGTCGAAGAAAAGGAATCCTCAAAGAAAGTCAAGCACGATGAAGTAGACTTCTTCTTCTAGTCAAGGTAACAATATTCTTCAATAACATAGTTCTTGTACATAGCATGTTTACATATTTCATGTACATATCATGTGTATCTATTTCTTATAGGATAAGATGGTCAGTGAAACAATACCTATGGAAGAATAACAAGATAAAGATTTATATTACAATGACTACAAGTCAAGTAATGTACATGAAAAAGATGAAGTACATTGACAATATTTGGTGACAAATTCATGATGAATCTATTATATAAGTAACAACTGCCAGATAGGCTAAAATAAAATTCAAACTTGAAGGGACCTAGAAGGAGTCAAACCAGAAAGAAGTCAGTAATCAATAGGAAACTAGAATAAAACTTGTGACACTTTGCAGAAATTAATAAGGATGCAGACGAAAGCATGGACTCTCTTAAATGGAGGGAGATGATTGCATAATTCCAAATGAAGAGCATGCATTCAGGCATGAAGCCAGGATTAGGAGGGAGCTAATCCTAAATTATATGATCCATTGAAGAATCTATGAATATTATAAAGTATATGTCCATGTTCCCCATTGGAAGTAGCAACCATGATAAGCAACACATGTTCATTTTGACTCTAGAAGAAGTCTTCTTCGAAAAGAAGCCTTAAGTATCCTTGGTTGTCCATCTACATCTATGTTCCTATGATGAAAGGAAGAAGTCGGAGTCTTCAGGAATGAAGGGCATGGAATATATAGAAGACTCCATGAACCCCAGAGTTAAAGAGGAACATGAGGAAGAACATGAAGATTCCAAGAAAGAAAGAAAATAAAAAACAACAAGTTATTATATCGAGAATCATAAGACTACCAGCATGGTTTGAACCCACTAGAAGTAGTCAAGCAAAAGGAATGGAAGTTGTAATGAAGAACAATGTATGTAAGAAATTGTGAAAAATACTTTTGAATGGAAGCATTGATAGATACAAGGAAAGATTTGAAACTAGATGTTCTCCCAGAAGGAGGGAGAAGACTATGACAACAGCTTGTACTAGTAAACCAGATATATCTCTATTTGAGCTATCATATCTCTTGCAGTATCCATGGATTGAATTTTACATCAGTTGGATGTAAAAGACTGTTCTTTCCAATAGAGTAATTGAGGAAGAAGCTTATGTAAAGCAATCTCAAGGTTTTGAGGTATACCAGAAAGATACCCATGGATGCAGATGGAAGAAGACCTTGTATGGATTCAAGTAAATTGATGTAGAGCATCTCATGTACAGCAGAAGCGTGGTGAAAAATTCATATGATAGAGAAAGTGTATCAGAATGGTTCCTCAGTAGTCCGGGATGATGGATTACAAATCCATGGAAAACTCCCATGATGACAGATCTGAAGAAGTTGAGAGACTCTAATCCAATAGACCCATCCCTATATCGACAATTGAATGGCTCGTTAATGTATTTGGAGAATACTCAGTCAGATATTTTCTTTGTTGTGAAAATAGTTCCAGGTGGAACCTAGCCATGAGAATTAAAAAATTGCAAAGCATGCCTTGAAATGTTTTCATGGGATGTTTGAGTTATGATATACAATTGCATGGATTTATCGATTCATATTAGGCAGGGAGTGCAGATAGCAGAAGAAGTGTTTCTTGGATATGTTTTAGTTTTTGTTTTTCCATGATATCATGGGCTAGCAGGAAACATAAGTCTATTGCACTCAGCACTACAGTATCAGAGTATATTGCAACTTGTGATACTTGTATGGAAGCAGTGTGGCTTCGTAAATTGGTTTATGGAGTGTTTGATCAAGTGCTAGATTCGACCCTGATATATTGTGATGATCAGAGTTGTGTGAAGCTTTCAGAGAACCTGGTGTTCTATGACAGGTCGAAGCACATTGAGATCAAGCATTATTTTCTCTATCATAAAGTCCAGAGATGAGAAGTGGTTCTCCACTAAATGTCCACAGATGAGAAAATAGCATATTTTTGGTAAAGCCCCTGTCCATGATGAAAATTTTGTGTA
The DNA here is from genome assembly GCA_009831015.1 of Picea engelmannii. Taxonomy (NCBI): domain Eukaryota; kingdom Viridiplantae; phylum Streptophyta; class Pinopsida; order Pinales; family Pinaceae; genus Picea; species Picea engelmannii. The sequence continues at coordinate 10,917 of ML850369.1, forward strand.
CTTAAGGCATAAGTTTGGGATCGTGAAGACAAATTCCTTATTGAAAAAGGAAGTGATTACTCCCAGGTTAGTAGAGAGCACTTATATGTTATTGATTTATGGACAGTCATTTTCCAATTCAGAAAATGGTCCAGATCGAACAGTCATTTTCCTAATAAAAATGGTCTGATAGATTGTTGATGTACCATAGACAGTGATTCCCCTTGTGGCCAGTGTGGGGGAATGGTCTAGGACAGTTATTCTTCTTGGCAGTCACTCTGATTAGTGGTCACGTAGAATGGTTTGCCTCGTCGGGCAGTCATTATTTTGAAGTTCACAGTTGTGAGCAGTTTCAAAGAATGGTCTATTTTGGAAGTTGGTGCAGGACAATCATTTCCTTGGGAAATGGTCTGGAGAGTCATTCCCTAGGGAAGACTCATTCTCTTTAGGTTGCACTATGATTAGTGTCGGAGGAATGGACTAGTTAGGTGAATGGTCCAGGTTCAGCAATCAAGACCGCTCATTCCCTGGGTCAGACTCATTCTCTCCAGGTTGCACTATGATTAGTGCCGAAGGAATGGACCAATTAGGTGAATGGTCCAGGTTCAGAAATCAGGGACATTTATTCTTCTATGCTTGAGAAGAATAGTCCAGATAGCCCATGACTAATGCTTCACTTTTAAAGGGAAGATGCTCTTCCGTATCTCACAAATGTGAGTGGAAGAATGGCCTAGCTGACTCTGTTTGTATCATGATATTGTTTATGGAGATTGATATCAGATGATATGATAGTTGTAGAGATTGTATGTCTCTGGACAGTAGTTGTATGCTACTATGGTGGATGTGATCCACTAGTAGTGACTATGTGTCACTGGTTAATAGCAGTGTGCTAATAGGAGTGGTTGTGTACCATTGGATAGTAGTTGTATGCTACTATGAATAGACACAGTTGTGTTCTATTAGATGTCATTGTTATGATTTCCATGAAGACTATCTAGTTGGATAGTGATGATGGTGCTCGTGATTTGATCATGAGATACCCTGTGTGGCTATGATATTGATACCGTTTGAATGGTCTATTTGTGCTCAAGACCATTGCCTTTAATACCTCCCTAGCTAGGAGGGAGTGTTGATATTATGGTAGTTGTGGGAGGTATTAACCTCTACGTGTAACCTTTGACGAGACTAGAATATTCTAGGAAGCAAGAGAAACCCTAAAACATTGGATAATAAGCCTAGAAGACAAGTCAGTCAAGAGAATATTTAATATTGAGTTATTAGCCTCTAGGAAGATAATTCATCCCAGTCAAGCGAGATGGAGAAGTATAAATAGAGTGCGCTAGAGCTCATTTATGACTCACTCACTCACAACTGTATAAGGACAAGAAGTGCACATGACTGGAGGACAATTGCAGTTGCAATAGTGGTGACTTAGTCTCTTGGTTATGGTTTGGAATTTCTGCTTGGTCTTTGGTTATTCTTGCTTGGTGAGCTAGCCTTGGAGAAAGGTGTGCTACCTTGGTTGGCTATTGGTTTTCTTCCAAAATTACTTTGTCTGTCAAGGTTAAGGTGCTCGGGGGTGGCCTTTGTGCCTATTGTTGGGTGACAATATTTCTATATTGCCTATGGTGAAACGAGCACACCTATTTTTCTAACATATCTTATGGTACATTGTGAGAGGATTTTGTTAATGGTCTTGAGATATGATTGGTACACACTTCAGGTTACATAACAGTGAGGTTTTGGCACATGGCTTGATGTAAGGGTTTATGGTATTTGGATCATGGATTGTGTGATGTATTGATAGAGGACTTTTGTTGGCTATATTGGTATGTCTTTGGTATATGGTTGAGATACATGTTGGGATGTATAGTTGATGAGTTGGCACATATATGAGGTGTATGGTATGGTGATGTTGTTACATCTTGATGAGTCATAGTTTGACTTGTCGATACATGATTTGCAAGTGTGTGGTGCATTGTTAGAGCCACTTACTAGTAGTGTTGGTGACACATGATTGGTACATGTTTGGTATATGTTTAGAGGCACTTACTAGTAGTATTGTTGACACATAGTATATGGATGATGTCGCATAAATATATTGATATATTAGTAAAAGCACATCTTAGTCTTAGTGATGGTTATGAGGTATTGTGATGTGCATAGTTGATGCACTTGTGATGGTACAGGTCGTGTGAGTGATTGTTGTACATGGTTGATAGTATAGGTTGATTGGTATAGGTTGGGACAAGTTGTAGGTTGATGTGACAGAGGCAGCAAAGGGTCAAAGTTATTCAAGAAGGTGAAAACCCTAGTTTCAAAAGGCATACACGGGTTGTAGTATAAACAGGTCATATACATATGCAGTCTGCAGTATAAAAAGGGAACTTACATACACGAGTTGCAGAACAGATAGGTTGTATACCTGTTGGTTTTTGTTGGTACATGTACAGGTTGGTTACAGGTCAGTAGCACATGTTGGTTACAGATTGTTGGTACAAGTTGGCACAGGTTTACAATGATATATCTCACAATGAGAGTGTGGCGGTGTTTTCAACATTTGAAACTTATACTTTAGGGTGGCAAGATAGGGCAAGGATAGGTGGTTGTAGCCACCTTTTGGTTGTATCCAGAGAACATAGGGGGTTGTAGCCTCCTTCTGGTTGTATCCAGAGAATTGGGGAGTTGGATCTTCCCTCAGGTTGTAGCCTGAGAAACCAGGAGGTTGGAGCCTCCTTCCAGTTGGAGCTGTAGAATTGGAAGTTAGTGCTTCCTTGAATGTAATTCTTCAATACATATAAGAAAAGCATTATGTGGTTTTCTCCCACATTGGTTTTCTGCGTAAAATAATGGTGTATTGTGCATTGTGTGGATGTGTCTATTATTGTTTATTATGTGCATATGGATGTTAATGTTATAAGATGCAATAACATATTAATGATGAACTGATGAACATTGTTGAATAAGTTAAAGGAATAAACATTATGGTTAAAAGGATTGCTAAGTGATATAAATTGCTCATTATTGATTCACCCCCCCTCTCGGTAATCCAACAATTGGTATCAGAGTTGGTTCCTTCAAGATACAGTTTAACCACTAGAAGGAGGTCATGGAATATACTGAGAATGGAGTACCACTATTTAATGGTCAGAATGGTCTAAAGTATGAGATGTGGAGCATAGGGACGAGAACCTTTTAAGAGGCACAAAGATATGATATTTGGTATTCAATTGTGACAAGATATAATTCTATAAAGAAAGCAAAGATCGAAGCCAAGAATGAATTGAAGAAGAATAACAAAATAACAATGGATTTCATCTGGGAAGGATTACCTGATTCGGTAAGAGAAAAGGTTGGTAAATGTTCATCAGCTAAAGAACTTTGGGATAAGTTACATAATATATATTCTTCACCCATCACATATTCATAGAATGTCAAATAAGATGCAGGTACAAATCAAGAAGAAAGATGTTCATCATGTCAGATAGATTCAGAAGAAGAAGAGTACATAATCAACAGAAGTATGTTTTTTTTTCTTTAATTGTGAAAAACATGGACATATTGAAATTAAATTCCTTGAAGGTAATGAGACAAAAAATCCAATTGAAATAGAAGAAAATTATGAAGCAGAATGGATCAGTGCTTTAGATGAACTAAAGAAAGAAAGAGAAGAAAACAAGTCACTTAAGAAATATTTGATGAAGCAAAAGGAAAGTGTTCAAGGTTTCGAAAAATCTCACCAGGTCATCAAGAATTTAAGAGCTCAGCTAGAAGAGTCCAGAAGAATTGAAGAAACTATAAAATATCAAAAGCAGTGTTTAGAAGACAACATAGCAGCACAAAAGGAAGAAGCAGAAAAGAAAGAAAACATATTGACAGATCATCTCAAGGAAATAATCGGTGACTTAAAGCAACTTGAGGAAGAGTTTGGTCAAGAAGAGAGAAGACTTGAAGAAGAAATAATTACATTGAAAATCCAACTTGAAGAAGCAAAAAGAATAGAAGAAGTCATGAAGTCTCGGATAATGAATAAAGAAGAAGAGGTTGAGAATCTTGAAGAAGAAGTTGTCATATTAAGATTCAAAGTCATCAAGATCAACAAGAACATTGAAGAGACATAAACATCCACATCGGCAGTAGAGAATGAAGAGAAGAATTCTAGGTTGCCAGAAAAGAAGAATGAAGAAAAGAGAAAAAGTTACGCAGAAGTACTCAAAGGAAAGAATCATGGTCAACCAGAATCTAAGAAAATTGATAAAGATACATCTTCAAGAAGACCCTCCACATTCAAGCCACAATGAAGCTTCAATCATGATTAGCCAAAGAAAAAATTCAACAGGACTACACCATTCACTACCAGTTATTTTAAATTTGTTTTATGGTCATTGTTTTATTGTACTAACTTTGGGCATAAGGTTGTAGATTGCAAGGCTTACGGAAGAAATGTTAAAGCAATAAATACTTGTGTGGCCCCGCGTAACATTGAATGTTACAAATTTCATAACTATGGACACATAGCTCGTCATTGTAGAAGCATGATCGATACTTCCATGAAAGATAAAACTAATATTAGGTATAATAAAGTATGGATAAGAAAATAGGAAGAATAGGTGAAAAAAAAACAGGTTCTAGAGATCACAAGGTTGGAAATAACACGAGATGAAGACAAATCTACAAAGAAAAAGGAATATGTCATATACATAAAGTTTTGGAAAATAAGGACACATAAATAAGGAACAAGTTCAAGAGATTGTACTTTCAGGTATTGTAGTGCAAGATGAATCCACAGACAGAAAGAAAGAAGTCAGAGTTCAAAAAGATGTCGAGCCTGCCAACGAATATGATGATGACTATGCATCCGAGCGGATATTTTTCTAAGCCTTCCAGCTTGGAGACTCCCATAAATTATGTCTGGTGAACGGGGGGATTCTAGATAAGAGCTCTACTGATCATAAATTTATCTTTTGAGAAGTTTGAAGTATGTTCGATAGAAGAAATATTGAATGATAAGATTGATTGATTGAGAAAGCAGTGTTCCCACACACCTGTTAGTTGGCAGTTACAAAGACAGAAGTATATGTTTGTATTCAGACAACGGTATCATCAGTAAAGGTTGTTCCATATATGCAGAGTTTGGATTACAGATAAAGAAGACCAGTGGACACATTTGAAATTTGATGATCAGTTGAAACAGTCAAGACTTCATAATAGTACAGTGACAGATGGGTCATCATTGTGGACAGTTGAGTAGCAAAGTCATGGACAGTATGGAAAAAGATGGATTCGTAAGAACACTTAGCAAGTTTTGACAAATATATGACAGTGGATGAGAGCATAGATTCATAGATTGGATCATAGATTGATTCAGAGAGTGGTTCAGAGATAAAGGAACATTATCATATTGGATGATAATGATACATGAATATTTGAATGCTTTCATATATGTTAGTTGATTACACAAGGAACCACCAATAGACAAAAACTCCAAAAGGAATCACGTATAGGAATCCCTACATGTCATCTACACGAAATCTTGCAGAAAATTCAAGGGAGAGAAACAGAAGCAAGAAGACAGGTAGAAACATCACTCAGAGAAGTTATTAGAAAGAAAGGTAAGAAAATAGGTATGATTCCAGGAGGAAAGATTCATCAGATGCATGGATCAAGACTTATTTTCTTGGAGAGAGAGAACAGAGGCATGTTTCCATGGGGAGCCTTGGTCACAGGGGAAGCATGAGCGATATGAATTCAGTGTTGCATCAGAGTGATACCCTTTGTCAAAGGGGAAGCTATTATTCATATGAAGGGAGAGAGACTAACTAGAGGATTAGAAACACAGAGAAAGATCAAAGGAATTTAGACAAGAGGACCAGCCCCAAGGAGAGTTTAGTCAAGGGGAGCAACCCCAAAGGGAGATACCCTTTGCCATTGATGTCAAAGGGGGAGAGATAGAAAGATTGATTAGGAGTATGAGCATGAATGATTATCATGACTAAGTGTTTCCATCAATGCCAAAGGGGGATATTGTTAGACAATTTACTTAGGTTGATGGACAGTTGGTTTGGATTGTTGGTTGTCATTGATGTGAACCCTTGGAGAGTGATATTGTAGATTGATGTCAACCCTTAGAGATTGATGTCAACCCTTGGAGAAGTCTGGTAGCACAAAGGTATGGGTAAGGGACCCAAGTTTGTTTGAGGTATGAAGGCATCAATATCAGTGAATATATAGGTAAGACTATTCTAGATGGTTAGTATATGTCATGCCATTTCTGGTGATATGTGGAACGTCACATAACTCCTCGCGGTTAGAGAATTATGGCCATATGAAGTTGGAGAACCCTCATGAGTTATCTAGAAGCGCCTAGAAGGTCAAAGAAGTCAATTATTCTAGAAGCTCTTAGAAGAGGTTGACTAGTCAAGTGGATGAAACTAGGAGTTAATCATGGGTATAGTTGTTGCATTAAGAAAATAATTAAAAATAAATTAGTTGCAACAAGAAGTTATGAGTTTGGTAATTATGGTAAAGTAGTTGTGATGAGAAGATTGAATAGTCAAAGTGGTTGACCAAGAAATAAATTAAATTATAAAGTGGTTGCAACAAGAAGTTAGTTAATGGAAAAGAAGTTATGAATTGACTAATTATAGAAGAATTAGTTGCAACAAGAAGTTGTGAGTAAAGAGAAATTATTCAATAATAAAGTAGTCAAAGTGATTGCAAAGATAAATTATTTAAATAATAAAGTGGTTGCAACAAGAAGTGGCGAGTTTACTATTTATGGATAAGTCAAAGTGGTTGCAAAAGAAATTAATTAAATAATATAGTTAGTTTCAACTAGAAGTGGAGAGTTTGTTATTTGTGGATAACGTGGTTATAAGTGGATAAGTGGTTAGAAGTGGGTTAGCCCTAAACAAAGGAAGTTGGGTTAAGTTGGTTAGAAGGTAACCCCTTGAGGAAGCTACATGGAAGTATAAATAAGATTGCAAGGAAGTCCCATTAGAACCTAACCCTGCAGATTTGAATATCATTGAATATCTATTTTTTGAAATATCTATTGCAGGTACACATTGATGCATCAAGTTACGCAAGTCTAAGGTAGTAAAGGAGGGTTGACGGCAAAAGTTTTGGAGTTGCAGAAATACTAGAAAAAAAAACCCTAGTTTTTTAGGTGTACGTGGGATACAGTGGAACAGAGCGCATACATACATGAGCTGAAGGAGAACGGAGCACGTACATGCATATGTTGAAGAAGGAACAGTCGCGTACAATTGGGAAAATCCATGAAAACTTAAGGAGATGAAGATGTCAGGTCTCTAGAGTTTGAAAGCAAGCTCCCGGGAAGGTCTATAATGATCAGGTACAATAGATATATCTACAGGATCAAAAGGTATGTCTTATTTCTATGTGTAGTTGGATATTGTTTTATTCATGAGATATGGTTATGGGAGATTGAGGGTTTTCCCTAGAGAGGTTGTTGGTTGTATGGCACTTATTGTATGAGCTATATCTATACAAATACAACACTAGTATGTTTAGTATTCATTATCCTTACATCTTGTTGGGGTGAGTGTTGAGGCATATCTTATATTTCGTAGTACATGGTTGAGGGTTTTTGGTTGAGATGTGCTAGTGAAGTTGTTGGTTAGTTTAAGGCAGCTTTGTTGTAGTACATGGATGGTACATGTGTGAGTGTTATTGGTATATCTTATGGTACATTGTGAGAGGATTTTGTTAGTGGTCTTGATATATGATTGGTACACACTTGAGGCTACATAAGAGTGAAGTTTTGGCACATGGTTTGATGTAAGGGTTTATGGTATTTGGATCATGGATTGTGTGATGTATTGATAGAGGACTTTTGTTGGTTATATTGGTATATGTCTTTGGTATATGGTTGAGATACATGTTGGGACATATAGTTGATGAGTTGGCACATATATGAGGTGTATGGTATGGTGATTTTGTTACATCTTGACGAGTCATTGTTTGACTTGTTGATACATGATTTGTGTGTGTTCGGCGCCTAGTTAGAGCCACTTGCTAGTAGTGTTGGTGACACGTGATTGGTACATGTTTGGTATATGTTTAGAGGCACTTACTAGTATTATTGTTGACACATGGTATATGGATGATGTGGCATAGATGTCTTAATATATTAGTAAAAGCACATATTGGTCTTGGTAATGGTTATGAGGTATTGTGATGTGCATAGTTGATGCACTTGTGATGGTACAAGTTGTGTGAGCGATTGATGTAGATGGTTGATAGTACAGGTTCATGGGTACAAGTTGGGACAAGTTTCAGGTTGATGTGACAAAGGCAGCAAAGCGTAAAATTTATTCAGAAAGGTGAAAACCCTAGTTTCAGAAGGCATACGCATGTTGTAGTATAGACAAGTTGTGTACATACGCATGTTGCAGTATACATAGGGCGCGTACATACATGAGTTGCAGAATAGATAGGTCGCATATGTGTTGGCTTTATTGGTACAGGACGAGTATAGGTATAGGTTGGTTACAAGTCAGTGGCACGTGTTAGTTACAGATTGTTGGTACAGGTTGGTACAAGTTTACAGTGATATATCTCATAGCGACAGTGTGGCAGTGGTTTCATCATTTGACACTTATACTTTAGGGCGGCAGGACGGGGCGAGGATAGGTGGTTGTGGACGAGGATAGGTGGTTGTAGCCATAGAACATAGGGGTTTGTAGCCTCCTTCTGGTTGTAGCTAGAGAATTGGGAAGTTGGAGCTTCCCTCGGGATGTAGCCTGAGAAACGAGGGGGTTGGAGCCTCCTTCCAGTTGGAGCTGGAGAATTGGAAGTTGGCGCTTCCTTGAATGTAATTCTTAAAGAAATATAAGAAAAACATTATGTGGTTTTCTCCTGCATCGGGTTTCCACGTAAAATATCGGTGTATTGTGCATTGTGTGGATGTGTCTATTATTTTTTATTATGCATTGATGGATGTTAATGTTATATGATGCAATAACATAGTAATGATGAATTGATGAACATTGTTGAAGAAGTTAAAGGAATAAACATTGTGGTTAAAAGGATTAATAAGTGGTATAAATTGTTCATTACTGATTCACCCCCCCTCTCAGTAATCCAACAATAATTAATTTTCAAATAATACATAATAGTTAATAATTTGTGGCAAAGGGTTATGTATTCAATCACGTCCTTCTACCTTGATTGTATATAAGGCCGACCAATCCTCATTGTAAAGATATACTAGGGTGTAGGGAAGTCAGTGATGGAGTGTATTGTTAAGGCACTCTATTATGTGAAGTCATCAGTTCGAAACCATGTCTTAACTTGTGTGTCACATAAGGGACATTGTGGGCACACCTGGAGGTTACAGTGGTGGAAGTAGGAATCAACCCCATGTCACATGAGTACTAGTCTGACTAGTTACTGATTCTCCAAGTTAGTATTAGAAGCATTCATCCTCATTGTTTCCCACTTCCTTCTTCTCTACTACATCATTCCTCTTGGTTCACCCTATCCACCTTTTGAAACCCTCGACATCCTCATACATCATCCAACTGTTGTTCTTCAACTTCTTCCACCCACCAGCTGCCACGTACCTCTGCTACACCTCTTCTCATTCTTCCCATGCATCCCACCTTTTCACACGTCCATACCGTTGCACATCCCACCTCTTCTTCACCCTTGCACATATCCATACCACTATTCATTTAACCCCTATGCGTGACCATCCACTATGTCTCCCCAGTATGCATCGTGCCTCTTCTTCACCCCTGAGCATGTCCATATCATTGCATGTTTCACCTCTACACGCGACCATCCACTGCGTCTACCCACTATGCATCCTGCCTCTTCTTCACCTCTATACATGACCATACATTCTACTCTATCTAAACATGGATAGTTGATCTAAAAATGAAGAAGACTTGTATTCTTGAAAATATTTGCAAGTTTTAATTCATGTGTTCAAATGCAAATGGATCAATTTTGCAAACACAATTTTATAGAAATTACACATTCAAGATGCATATAAACAGCAGCAAATAACAGTGAACAGAAAACACATAACACAACAAATGATAAAGGAGTTCACCCCTCTCTTGGGCTACATCTCCTGGTCCAGCTTCCAATGGATCTTTTGTATTATTTGCTCAAATTGCTCAAATATGTGCTTTACAATGCTCAAAATGCCAAATAGATGGCTCCAATGGCTTCAGAACGTCCAAAAAACCCTAGCTAGGCTTTTTCGGCACCTCGTTTGGCCAAAACTTGAAGAAGATAGGCTTCCTGGAAGTTCCCCTTCAAACTTGTTGTCTCTGGATCGCCAAAATGCACCTCTTTCTCCTCAACCTAGCCGCCACGCACATATATGTGTAAAAAATCCAGCACCGGGCGCAACCACACAAACGGTGCGAACTATAGGACGGTTACGCGCTAGCCCCTAACCGCCAAGTCCGTGGGCACATGGGCCACCACATGACCTTGTGCGCATATAAAAAGGGTCAAGTCCCGAAACAAATGATAGAGCGACAAGTGTCGGTGTGGTTTTATAACCGTTGGTAATACAACTCCCGCGCAATACATTGACCACCGGTCATATGTGCATTGACCACCAGTTATATGTGTTATGACCTACCGGTTATATGTGTTATGGCTCCGTTTGAACTGCGCCCGGGTAGTCACATATATATATATACATATGAACGGGGGTTGGGGCTTAGCCCCAGCCTTGTCCGCGCCCATTCCAAAAAACATTGTAGTTCAAATATATTGTTTCACATATATAATAAGAAACACTCGTCCACACGACTGCCAACACATCTGCCACGTGTCGTACAGTCTGCCACATCAGCATCCGTACGGACTGTACAATCAGCACACATTTTTTTTGCCTGTTTGTCATTTTGAACAGAACGTGATATCTCTCTTATCCGATGTCCGTTTGAACCCAAATGAGTTGCGTTGGGTTCGTGACGACGAGGCCTATGCTCTCGTTCGATTTGAAGTGATTCCGAGCACTTTGAATTTTGAGAAAAATTTGATCCCCTTGATCACACCTCCCCATTGGAAAGCTTTTGGACCTCCAAAAGACTATTCTCAGTCTATTTGAAGATGAGGGTAAAGTTCCCTCACCTTTCCAACCTCAATCCACCTGGCTTTTCTTGGATTTGTGCCTTTAAGACCAACTCGAAGATATTCCACATTTCCTCGTTTTGAAGTTCTCATTCTCCTTTCAAGGATTGTGTCTTCATGCAGTTCTGTAAGATATTCTGGGGAGAAATCATCTATATAACCAATCTGAACATGCTCTCCTTGATCATCAATCAAATGAGGCTCATACAATTTCAAATTCTCAACATTAACAACTGCATACATTTGCATATAAGGAGGCAAATCTAAACGGAAGACATTGTTACCAATCTTGTTAAGAATCTTGAAAGGACCATATCGAATTGGTTTTAGTTTTTTACCTTGTCCTTTAAGCCTCTCCTTACTAATGTAAATCCAAACTTCATCTCCAACTTGGAAACTGTGATCAACACGATGCTTCTCATGTCTTGTCTTGTACTTGGCTTGACTCTTTTCCAACTGCTCTTGCACCATTTGATGTATCGACTGAATTTGTTCAATGAACTTTTCTGCCCTATCAATGTCATATTGACCATCAATAGCAATATCCTTCCCAAAGATAAAATCTAAAGGAGATTTGGGCAAATAGCCAAAACATGCTTCAAATGGCGACGTTTGAGTTGAAGAGTGCTTAGCTTGATTGTAAGCATGATGAATGTAGTGTAAATGCTCATCCCAAAGTTTAGGATGCTTGCTGCAATAACCATGAAGAAGATGCACCATTGTTCTGTTTACCACTTATGTCTGACCATCAGTTTGCGAATGAAAAGTTGTGCTCTTTTTCAGTTTGGTGTCCATGAGTGCCCATAAACTCGACCAAAAACTTCCAATAAATCGAGAATCTCGATCAAAAATAATGGATTTAGGCAATCCAAAATTTACCCAAACATTTTGAAAGAACATTTGTGTCGTTTGCTCAGCTGTAACCTACTTCTTACAAGGCATCAAAATACACATTTTGCTAAATCGATCAACCACAACATAAAGATAATCATGATTCCTTTTAGACATAGGTAGACCTCTTACAAAGTCCATAGAAATACTTTCCCAAGGACGAGAAGGAACCGGAAGTGGAGTATACAAACCCAACTTTCGATTGCTAGG
>ML850369.1:32115-46466 GCA_009831015.1 Picea engelmannii
AAAATTCTAAAGAATCACAAGTAATCACTTACCCTCTTAAGGTCCGATAGACGAATTAGGTCTTAGTGGACGTTAATCATCATCATCATCATAATGCAACAACTACCTTCCAGCAAGTAATGAATGATTTATTTCATTTGTACTTGATGAAATTGTACGTGTCTTCTTTGATGATATACTTGTTTACGATCAAAATTAGAGCCTACACCTTAAGGAAGTAGAGACTCTATTGAAGCTTATAGAAGAAAAAAAGTTTTATGCAAATAAATTAAAATGCAGTTTTTTACAAAAAGAGATAGAATTTTTGTGTCATGTTGTATTAGCTGAAGGAATCAAGGTAGATCCAAAGACAATTATGGCAATTATAGAGTGGCCTAGTCCTAAAATGATCACATCACTATGAGTATTTATAGGTCTTACAGGCTATTATGGAAGATTTAAAAAAATATATATCCAGATATCATGGCCCTGCTAACAACATTGTTGAAAAAATATGCATTTATATGGAAAAATGAAACTGGAGATTGTTTCAGGAAGATGAAGACTTTAATGACATCAACTCCTATTTTGGCAGCCCCGAACTTCACAAATCCATTTGTCCTCGAGTGGGATGCTTATGGAATAGGAATATGATCCATGCTCATGAAAGACAATCATCATATTGCCTTCGAAAGATGAAGATTAAAACCCAAGGAGTAGACCAAATCTACTTATGACAAGGAAATGCTAGCAATCATTTATGCCTTCGTAAAATGGAAACAATACCTATTGGGTGCTACATTTCTAGTCAAGATAGACCACAACAATTAAAATACTTCTTAAATTGGAAGAGTCTATCAATAGAAGAACACAAATGGGTAAGTAAAATCCAAGTTTTTGACTTTGAGATTCTCTATAAGAAGGGAAAGGATAATTTGGTTGTTGGTGGCTTATCAAGGAAGGATGAGGGTGATGTGACACTCTATGCTAATTCAGTAATCACTCATGAATGGATCTTATATGTTCAAGATGATTGCGTGAAAAACATAGAGATAAGAAAGTTGATCGAGGAGGTTGAAAGAAACAATGGAACAAGACCAAATTTTACATGGGAAAATGACATACTTTGGTAAAGGGGAAGGATATATTTACCTGGCTCTTCCAAATTCAAATTCGAAATATTAAAAAAAAATCATGACTCCCTCTCTGCATGCCATGTAGGACTTTTCAAAACTCACTAAAATATATGACAATCCTTCTTTTGGGAGGGAATGAAGAATTATATCCAAAAATATGTGGCAAAATGTAACACTTGTCAGTGCAAAAAGTTTAATCAGTCACTTCTCAAGGTCTCTTTCAACCTCTTCATGTTCCTAATAAAAAGAGGATAGAGATATCTAAGGATTTTATCACAGGTCTTCCCACCTCGGATGGGAAAGTTATCATATTTGTAGTTGTAGACCGATTAACTAAATATGCTCACTTCATTGGGATATCATTAAAATCCAAGGCCAATCAAGTCATTGATAGCTTCATCAAAAATATCTACAAACTCCATGGGTTCTTAGGTTATTGTCAGTGATAAGGATTCCAAATTTACTGATAACTTTTGGAAGGAATCGTTCCATCAAGTTGGGACCACCTTGACCATGAGGACTTCTTACTGTCCACAAACTGATGTATAGACTGAAGTGGTAAATAAATGCCTTGAAGGGTACCTAGGAAATTTTGTGAATGATCGTCAATCATAATGGCACAATTGGTTGTATCTAGCAGAATGGTGGTATAATACCACATATCACATTTCGACAAAAAATGACTCCCTTTGAGGATTTATATGGCTATCCTCCCCCATCGGTAAAAGAGCATGTTGTCACAAACTTCAAAGCTCATGCGGTGAAATATTACCTAGCCGCTTGTGATGAAATCTTTCATATTCTCAAGACCCATCTTGAGAAGTCAAGGAATCGAATCTAACAAAAAGTGGACCTAAAGAGAAATGATCATGAATTTGACGTAGGACACTGGTGGTTCATTTGTCTTCAGCCATACAAACATAACTCACTCAAAAACTACAAAAACCATAAACTTGCGCTCAATTTTTATGGCTCCTATCAAATTCGTAAGAGGATAGGCCAAGTAGACAATGCCCTTGATATACCTAACAAGAAGAAATTGCATGATGTTTTCAATGTTTCATGTTTGAAGAAAAAGTTGGGTCCAACAACCCATGTACAGATAAAACTACCCTTACTAGATGAAGAAGGAAAGCTAGTTATGGAGCTCAAGTGCATCTTAGAAGTCGGAGCCAAAATCCTTCATTCTAAAAGTTTCAATGAATATCTTATTAAGTGGAGGAACCTTCATGAATATGAAGCCACCTAGGAAAATGAAGAATTTCAATCGAATTATCCTTCGTTACCAACGCTTCGTGGATGAAGCATTTCATAGAAGAGATGACTTGTAATATACCAAATAATTAACTCTCAAACAATACTTAATATTTAATACTTAGCAATGGAGGGTTACATACTTGGTCACATCCTTCCACCTTGATTGTATATAAGGCTAACTAGTTCTCATTATAAAGATGTACTAGAATAATACACACAGACATATTGGATCTTCTCCCATTCACGTTCTTTCCTTAAGCACCCTACCTTAGACCACGATACATGAATCCAAGAAAACAAGAACCTTGTTGTAGTTTAAGGTCATGCTAAGGACCAAATTTTCCCCTCTTATATGTATCTCTTATCATTTTATCAATACAAACCAACCAGTTCTTAGTGTTTATTGGAGCTATCTTCCTACATTACTTGAGTTTGTAGGTGCTTCTATTGAAATAATGGTCCCATTTGGCTACATGGTTAGTATGTCCTTTTGAGTTTCTTTTAGTCTTGTTATTCAAGACTTGATCATTATCAATTTTTTCTTGTTGTGTTAGTGATCTTTTTTACTTTTGTTATCCTTACACACATGATATCTATCCATTCCAATGCTTAGGTGGCTTTCATACTCATTGGTGGTGAACATCAAAATGTAGGAACTCCCATTGGCTTTGTGTATGGGCCAAATAGCATTAACATTCTAAAATGTCCCATGATGTTATACACGTATTTGCCACATGATCACTTGGTGGGAATCATCTAGGGGTTAGCAGTCTGAACCACTAAATTATACCACTTTTCCCCTAAGTTTGCAGTACCATTTTGCCTGATCGATGGTTTCCCTTTTACAACCCATGACCAAAAAATGTTGGTCACTCTGTGTCCTCTTGCAAAGGGAGAGCAGTCGCACCCTGCAAGAATGCAGGGTGCGGCCAGGTCTGTTACTCCCTATTTAGGATTGGTTTCAAGAGATGAGATTAAACCCTGGATTCTTCATGGTTCAACCTCGAGAATATTTTCATATTGGGCATGGAGATCTTATCTAAACTACCCTTTGATCTTATCTCTACTATTCTATAAATAATCGGGGGCTCTCATGGGAAAACGAGGAGAAAGCAGAAAGCAAACTTATTCTGGAAATTTGATTACAGAGCTTGGGCAAGGAAATTGGGAAAGGACTTCATCAACTTCTTTGCAAGGTGTAATCCATTTGTTTTATCAATGAAGATGTACAAGATGTTTCCCTCTACTTGGATGTGTATGTGATTGCTATGTTTCCTTGTGGAGAATTAATGTTTACATGTATTATGATACATTGTTAGATCTATTATTGATTTGTACATGATTAGTTTGATCTTGTGAAAGGTTTATGTGTCTCTCTGTGTGCAAATCTAAGCTGGTAAGAGCGAAAGGAATCTTCGTGGAAGTTAGCAGCTAAGGAGTATGCAGGGACAACCATTAGATCACCATGTAAGCCTTTTATCCCATCAATTTGTAGATTATTTTCGTGTATTTATTAGATCTAGGAAAATCTATCGTTTACATCTCTATTATGTCTCAGGTCTAGGAAGAGACTAAGGGAGTTATCTCTTGTAGAGTTCATTTACCCTACAACATATTGGTGACTCCATTGGGGAAGCTATTATTGTTTAGTCATTTTCTTCTGCAACTTTTAAATTCATATTCTCAATATATTTTCTTGTTGTAAGCCCCATTCTTTGTTCTTGATCTGTCAATAAGTCTTTTCCGTGACTATTTGAAAGGATTCAGTCCCAGATCTGATAGATCTACTCTAGATCTATTATTTTTCGCACTTGCGTGATCGTGAATGCAGGTTATTCGTGAGAGACCACAAGTTTTTTTCCAACTGCTCCATTGCAGGGAGCAACCAAACCCTTCTGGTCGCCTATTGCTCCGTTGTAAGGAGCGACCACCCTGAAAATTAAACTACCATGAGTGACCAACACCTTATGGTTGCCCTCTATCCCTCTATAATGAGTGACCAGTACTTTATGGGCGTTCTATGGTCATTACTAAGGAGATACCATGCTCTAAAAACCATTTTTTGAAGGGGCATCCTTCAAACAAAGCCCATATATGTGTTTTTCCTTTCTTCCACCCCTCCAGATCTCTCTCGGATCTGTCTTAGCAGTAATTGCTGCAACATTTTTTCTTTTGTGCCATTTTGTTTATTTGATTAAAAGCACTTTTTGTTTTGTGGTACAATTTAGGTCATCTAATCTCATTCCCTCGGGCCTTTAGTGTTGATGGTACTTTTGTGAGAGAGTCCACTTGTTTTTAAAAATATTTTGGGTGTTCCTTTAGATTTTCTTTCATTGCTTAAACAAAGCCAACTCTCTTGATTTTCATCTCATCTTAGAGTGCAATCCTTTTTCAAGTTATTTGAAAAACTTTTTTTAACCTTTGAAAGATTTGGTTTTGTGTTGAAGACATTATTGTGCTTGAATTTTTCCTTGCGTGATTTTTCATAGTTTGAGTGTCTTGGTATATAGTTGAAAAGGGTTTGTATTTGTTTGGGATTTCAAAAAAATTTACATCCATTTAAAGAGGCAAATTGAAAAGCTACATGATATTGAGTGCTTATTTATATTAAGAAGAAAGGAACTCTTCTCCTTATCGTAGATAGAATTCATCGAAAATGAATAATTGCATTTCATTTTTTTTGCATTCTATTGGATTTGAGTCTCGCACATCATTAGTTTCATCTTCGTGGATCTTTCTTAGTAAAAATGGCCATTCAAATCAACCAATGCGTTAATAAAATTAACTATATATTTTTGTTTATAGTACACCAACAATAGTTTAGAGCTAGGGTCTTTGGACTAGGAAAAGTGAGTAAATTGTCCAAGACTACTAAACAAGACTGTAGAACACTAAAGAGTGACAAAATCCAATTGTCATATAGGAATAATCGAGAACCCCCTCTAACACATGGGCTAATTACGAGGTTGTGTGCGGAAGAGCAACATATATTACCCCTCCAAAGCTTGACCAATCATAGTGGAAATAACATATATTGGGGGGTTTTCTTGAGTGTTACTGGTTCATTTGGTCTCAGTGCTTTGTGAATATCGAATCTGTTTGAGGTCCTTAGGAGCATTACCAGTCCACTTGTCTTTAGTCCTATGGAAGAGCTTCTGACTTTTTTATCCTGCGCACACGTTTAGTCCCGAATATCAAATGTACCCCCCCGGAGGTCGACTGCGAGTTGGTAACCTTGGTGACCTTTCCTAGGTATCTATAGAGGTGATTGTGGGGGGGTTCCCATGGAACCTGAGGAATACATCATATCAAAATTTCAATACCCTTGGAGGGTGACCCCGTGAAGTAAGGGTTGCTTGCACCAAGAAGGACTGTTACATGGAGGTCAGGTTAGTTGCTTCTCATATCTTCATTCACGGCACGGCTTGACATCATGTCTTTGAAATATCCTTCTATCTATTGTTGGTTGGTTGATTACCTATATATTTCGTAGGGGTGTGTTCAGTCAATATTTGTAGTTGTCCTTAGAGATTTTTATTTTACTTTCGTTGTGGCCAACCGAGGTATTCGCAAACCTAGTGGAATGCAAGGTTTACCTCCTAAGGGGAAAGAGCCTCCACAAAACCATTCTAATGAAGGAATGGTTGAAGAAATAAATTTTGAAACTGAGAGTGTAGCTTCTGGAAGTGACCAACATGCAAAAGAACCGGTCACAACCTTCGTCGAAGGTGTGGTACCTCCCAAAAATCTCGCTTTGACTGATCCACTCCGCCCACTACTCATTGAACAACCATCCATGACATATTTGATGCTTATTCCTCTTGTTGTTTGTCGACTAGTTCAACCACTAGGCAATCTATTGGCATGAACCCATCGACATTTTGATTTTACATTGGGAATTTCACCTCCTCTATCCACAACTCTTGTAGTTGATCTTGCAAGAGCACAATCTGCTACTGTTGGTGCTTCTTCTTTATTAGAAACATCCATGAACCACGTTACTCCGACACTACCACCGAAAAATACATCTCTTTTTGCACATGGGTCGGGTAATATTCTTGCTCCATTAGTCTTGCATGTGCATACACCAAGTTCTTTACTTGGTTGTTCCATTGTTCAGATGGCTAGTAGTCAAGTCATTCACACAACCCCAATTACACAAGTTACTCATCCTACATCTCCAACTTTACAAATGGGGAGTTCTTATATACACTTCATTGGAGGCCAACGTTTCACTGGGGGGAAACTTCCAACTGGAGGGAAACCCTCAGCCATGGGTCAAGCTCCTATGTAGGGAAAACAAAAACCAGCTTGGGGGTACACCGCCCATGTAGGTCCCTCCATCCTTATTACTATAAGCATGTACCCTAGACAACCATATCCAAGAGTTACGAATCCTTTATGGTGTCAACCTAATCCGGTGGGTATTCATCAGCAAGGAACTTTTCCCATTCAATCTATGAACCCCATGATTCCACTAAAACAACTCCCTCAACCATCGTATATGGGAGGAAAATCAGGCCAACCACAATACATAGGGGGGCCTTTAGGTCCGCCATAGTACATATGAGGACCATCTATTTTTTCCATATCATCACAACCTATGCATGGTCCTATTGGTGCTCCCATGCCACATAATTACCACCATTATCAACAGGTCAACCAAAAACTTTCGTTCTTGGGTATGTTGGATATACCAGATTTGTCGCGCTTGACCAATGATCCTATATGTCATTCCCCCTCTTAACTTCCCATCATTGCCAAACTCCCTTCTGGCATCCCCAAGTTCAATGGAAAATCTAGGGAAGATCCTAATAACCATGTAATGACCTTCCATCTCTGGTGTTCTTCGAACTCCTTGATGGACGATTCCATTCGGTTACAACTTTTTCAGAGAACGCTCATAGGTTCGGTGGAAAAATGGTATATTGAGTTGTCATGAAACTCCTTTATCGATTTTAATTCTCTTGCCATGGCATTTCTGACTCACTTCCAACTACCCATTCGATATGAAACCGATATAGAGCTTTTGGCTTTGCTTAGGAAATCCTCTTCCACTCACATTTATGATCATATAAATGAGTGGAGGAGGTGACGATGGTTAATTAAAGATACCATTCTTGATCAACTCTTAACATATTAGTTTACGAAGTCACTTTTGTCACCTATCGCAAGAGATGTCGTTATGGGAGGAGTTGTTACTGAGGAGCAGGCCATCAATCATGCTCAATATTTAGACCTGGTATATTCCCAATCATGCACATTATATGATTTGATCCCTCATGCTCCTCGATTGTCGACTAATCTGTCAAAACCAGCCCTAGGAACCCATGTTGATGGCATTGTAGGTTCTGTAAAACTACAGTCTTCCACACAATCGCAGACTAGTACTAATACCAAACCTCCTCTCTCTCCTACACAAACCTCCTAGGTGAATGTGGTCCAATCCACTTCATCTCAACCATCCGGAGGCAAGACGAAAAACAAGGGAAAATCCAAAAATCTTCTCAGCAATAGTAGACTACAGAAACCCAAGATCCCAATGTTGGGGGAAAAATCCAAAGAAAGGAAAAATATCCTTGCATGGTATGTAAGGAAGACTACTTCACCAAAGACTATCCTCACCTTACCGAGGTCCATCAATGTCTCGAGTGAGGGGGATCTCCTTCACAACCAGTGGTATTAACCAATCCTTTCCCCCAACAACAACAAATGGTCACACAAGTTCATGAACCTCCACCTGGGGACAATGTAGAGTCCTCAACCACAAATGTTTTGATGGTTAAATCTATGATGGCCCTATCCACCCGAGCGAAGAACTACAACTCCCAAGAAGGGGAACCTTCATCAAAATAAACTATACCACGCAACATCCCTCTCACTTTAGAGAAACCAACTTTTGAACATGTAGTCCGCCCTCAAAAATGGGTACTTTGACAGATTGCCCATAATATGAATGTTTGGGCAGCCCAACACTATAACATAGTGGAAGATCTCGCCCAAGGACCATGTGCCATGTACACTCAAGATATTGTAGAGTTGTCCTTCACATTGGAAATCCTTCCTATGAACCATGGGGGAATCAACCCGTTGGAGTCCAATTTTATTTCCTTTGACACAAAATAGAGTGAGATGCGTCTCTCACACCAGTTGACATTGAAAATCACAGTTTGTTGTCTGAACAAGAATATCTTTCATACGATGATCGCTGAAGGAGCGACCACTTGCATTATGTCTTTATCATGTTGGAAATCCATTGGATCTCCACAACTCACCACATCTTCAACCATCCTAAAATATTTTGATGAACATTCTTTCAAACCTTACAAAATTCTCCCCTGCTTACCCATCGAGCTCAGGGGCAAGATTGTCTCCATAGAATTCAAAGTGGTGGATGTCACACTCGACTATAATTTTCTCTTGGGTTGCACTTGGTTCTACACAATGAAGGTTATTACATTCACTGTCTTTCATGTTATATGATTTCCCCATCAAGGAAAGATAGTTACAATAGACCAACTCGATTATTGCACACTTGACTTGCGAGCCAATCTGAGTATCAATGTGCCCTTTATTGGTGAGTCTTCTGGGGGATATGAAATCGTCGGTGTAGGTATGTTTAAATATCCATTTCTTATGGGGATTCCCCCCCTTCCTGCACCTGACACTACCCATATTGCTCCTATCAACATTAATTTCTCATCTACCAGTGGATCCCTCAGGTCATTTGATCCTTGGGTGGTACCTCATCCTAAGGATGTTGACTTATATGGAGCATCCATGTTGTGCACCGTGGTTGAGATTGTTGATCCAACAGTCCCCTCAACATCCATTGATATTGGTCAACTCTTCCATCCTCAGATGGAATGTGATCGGCCTACTCCGTCTATATGGGTTGTTGACTCTCTTGGTTCCCGTGATTTTCTATATACTAAGTTGCCTTCAGAAGAGGCCATCCCGGAAGTCATGGATTTCATCGACAAGCCCAGGAAAGATGAGCATGACTGGGAATCTATCCTCCCTAATTTGGAACCAACAAGAATCAACATGATGAGTTCCAACCCGAGACTACGGGCATTGGCTAGGACATCCAGTCGACCTCCCAATTTTGACCCTTTTTCGCCTCCAATTTATTTTTCAGAAAATGCCACTGAATTCTCCACTTCCCCTCCCTTTGAATATTTTTGTTTTGTACCCCCTTCGCGTCTTGATGGGTCTCATCAAGGATCTTTCATTGCTCACAAAACCACTCATGTTGAGTACCTTCGGCCACAGACATTCATTCCTATGTGGCATGGCCCCGACATGGTGTGCCATATGATGCCTCTAACGACTCATGAGTTCATTGATTATTAAAAGGATCATTGGCTTGAGCATAGAAATGGGCTCTCCTTTGTCTAAACCATCAAGATGTGTAGTGCCTTGTACATAGGTGTGTGGTATGAATTCCTTTTGTTTTGTGTACATCATATCCCAAAAAAATCATTTTTTTTCTTTTTAGGATTTCACTATGTGTGTTGACCTTGGAATCTAGTTTACGTGTATTGACAGAATTCTAAGGATGTTTTTAAGATGGGAACATCCATTGATATTGAGGTACTTGTTTCTAAAGTGTCATATAAGGAGAGGTTGTTTCCTACATTTCCCCCTTTGCATTATTAAACGTCCGTATTTCCAACATTGTACCTTAGGTTCCCACCATTTATGTTGTTTAAATAGTCCCATTTTATTGTCACTTTCGTCTTGTTGTTCATTGTTGCTACATCATTTTCTTACATTGCTTATTGCATTACAGCCATGCTTGACCGCTAGCCACCTATTTGCTTCCATTTTCACCACCCCTGGTTGAGAATTGTTGTTATAAGTGATCTCCATTTTCCATGTCTTTTTGCAGTCCATTACAACAGTCACATTCCATACACTTGGAACTTCATCACATACCACTTGTTCTCTCCAACCAAGCTTACTATTACCCCTTTGTCGCGCTTGGTAACAAACCATGAAAAAGGTACACCCTGCAGTCTCCTTTAAGTTTTTTTCAGACTCCCTAAACATGAAAATATTGTTGAGTGAGCTTTTTTTCTTTCACACTCATTAAATGGATCTGAAAGGACATCTATTCATTGTAATTTTATCCCCTTTTCAGCCTAGATGGACTAATTACGAAAAAGGAATACTCTGGTCCACCTTGGCTAGAAGAGTTCTCCCTTGTATTGTTTTTCCTTTTTCAGACTCGAGAGACTAAATTTATGAAAAAGAACACCCTTGGAGTCTTCTTTGTCCTTTCAGACTCTCTAAATATGAAATGACAAAATGAGCACTATTCTCCACCCCAGGCTCACATATAAATCCACGGGTGAGAACATCAAGCACACTTTTATTTTATTTTCACACTCGTTTCAAACATGAAAGAAAGAAAAAGAGTGGGGGGTTTTGCGTCTAGTCATCTTCACAAATGGCAGTGGTCCATCGAGTCGCCCTTGAACAATGCACATGTTTTGTGTCCATGTACAACAGTTGGGTTATCCATTGTCTCTTAGTCATTACCATCTCCATGAGTTCTCGAACTTCGCTAATTGGTTACTCTTCTATTCCTCCATGGAGATTGTTTTGGTCATTAACGAGTCAATGTTTCCAAGTCAAGTTATTTGTCGTGTTGTTTTGTTCAAGGGAAGTTAGTTTGTGTCGGCCATTTTCAGTGCTTTATCCCATTCATCCCGGCCATCCATGTGTCAATTGTGCTCTACCATTACACTCTTCACACCATCTACCTTTATATGTTTCGTGTCGATTGATGAGGGATACATCAAGGCACTCCTTCGACGGATTTCATCATGTCGACTCCATATCATTATAGAGGTTTGAAATCTAGAAGCTAGTTAGTACCCTGGGATTTGCATACATCATTGGCAGATTCCCTTGCATTTCAGGAGTGGGTTTACATCATTGGATAATGTTGAATGAATCTATGAGTGTTCGACTTCAACTCATTTATTCACACCCGCTAGATTGTACTAGGTATCTTGGGGTCCATCATCATCATCGGTGGATTCCATCGCGTCTGTTAATGGTCTACATCAATGACCAATAATTAGACGGTTTCTACCATGCTCGACCTCAACTCATCGATTCACATGCTATAGATTCATATCATTGGGATTTGGGATAAAAACCTTGGGTTGGGACCATTCATTCCTTGATTGCATTCCCTCCCAAGATGTGATGGAGTTATTCATGAGTACTTCAAAGATCACTCAGGCATTGAGTGCTCTCACTGATTTGTATCATGTGACATAGATCCACATGTGTACTTGGTTGTGGCTATGCTCTCACTTGTGACATGGATCCACAGTGTATTCTTTCGTGGCTATGATCTAGTTACTTACGTCATGCATGGATCCACAGTGTATTCTTTGGTGACTATGCTTAGTTTTTATTACCAAGCATGGGTATGCCCTCCTGGGGGATGTTTTTATTATGCATGATCGATGATGGTTTCTTTCAAGGTTCCTTCACCCAAAGCTCTGTGATTTTGTTCATAAAGTATTTCGGCCATCATACACCTCTTCTAACCTTGCACTTTAGGGGGCATTTGTTATACAGTTATTTTCCACCTGGTCACTTGATGGGCATCACCCAGGGGTTAGCAGTCTAAACACTGGATTATACCAATTTTTCACTGAGTTTGCAGTACTTTTTTTCTTGGTCGTTGGTTGCCCTTTTAAAGCTCGTGACCAGAAAGTGTTGGTCGCTCCTTGTCCTCTTGCAAAGGGCGACCGGTCACTCCCTGTAAGAATGCAGGGCACAACCAGGTTTGTTACTCCCTATTTAGGATTGGTTTTGAGAGATGATATTAAACGCCAGATTCTTCATGGTTCGACCTCGAGAAACTTTTCATCTTGGGCATGGAGATCTTATTCAAACTACCTTTTGATCTTATGTCTACTATCCTATAAATAATGGGGGTCTCTCATGGGAAAAATAGGAGAAAGTGGAAAGCAAACTTATTCTGGCAGTTTGATTATAGAGCTTGGGCAATGAACTTGGGAAAGGATTGTTGATGATTACAGCTGCATGAGACATCCTCTAGGACACATACTGAGTGATTCGACCTAAGAGAGAGCCCATGAGTTGGGTGTGCTCGTGAGATGGGTGTGTCGTTCTTCTCTGAGACAACGATGGAACATTGTTCCCCTATGTGAGGTGGTGAATCCCATGAGTTGGGTGTGTGGTTCCTCTCTGAGACGGAGATGGAATGTTGTGTGCCCCTATGTAGGGAAGCCCATGAGTTGGGTGTGTGGTTCCTCTCTGAGACAGAGATGGAATGTTGTGTGCCCGTGTGTGGGGAAGCCCATGAGTTGGGTGTATCGTTATGAGACAGAGATGAAACGATGTATTGGCCTCCTTTGTGTAGAGAGTTGAGATGATGTGATACTCCAGATGATTCTCCCGTGTAACGCAGTGAGAAAAAGATCTGATGAGTTGGTTATGCCTGTGGTCGACCACAAGTGAACGTGATCCTAGTGGTTGAGCACTAGTGAGTGTGGTTCTCCTGTGAGATGCAATGAGATAGAGATGTGGACATCCCTATGGTTGAGAACATATGGATGTGCCCCTAGTGGCTGAGCACTAGTGGGTGTATGAGATCCCTTTCTATATTGTACAAGAGTCAGACTTACATGTAACCCTATTTGTGATGTAAAGGGTACATGTCGGCCCCACCATAAAGTAAAAGATAATTGATGTAAAAGACAATTAATGTAAAAGATAATTAATATGGTAATTATTAATTATATTACGAGCTATTGAGGTCGGCCCTGTTGTGCCAATAGACACTATTGTTGACAATTTTAGTCTAATATAAATAAAGGTAAATTCTCCATTGAGGAATCATATCAGAAGTGTGAGTTTGGAAATTTCAACAAGTGCTTACTTCTTGGGAAAAGTGTGCACCTCTCTTGGGCGCTAGTCTTCTAGGGTTTGTGAGCTAGGTTTTATGGTGGTGGATGTATTTCTCTTGAAGAATATAACAAAGGATTGGTTGGGTTTTCTTCCCTTGTTGAGAAGGGTATCCCAGTATACTTCTTGTGTACTTTTGCATGGTGTTTCTTCTTGTGATCTTGGTTGCTGCAACAAAGTGTTTATGGTTTAAGTAAAATGATAAAAATGGAATGAATTTCATGCTTAAGCCTAGATTATTGAAAAATAAACATGGTATCAGAGCATAGGTCTTGAAGAACCCCTTGCACAAGAAAATTTCATTCATCCTCTCTCTTCTACAAAATCGTACGGCCCTCCTGGGGTTTCCAAAAAATCTGTACGACCTGCATTTCTGAGGAGTTTTAGCACTTGCCACTTGGACGTTGGGGATAAAAAGTGTATAGGAGTGTACGGACTCCTCCACAAAGCTTCAGTTTTCATTTCTCAACATTTTGACTTTTTGGCCCTAGGGTTTCTAGGATTTCGCTAATTTCTGCAGAAATTTCCAAATTAGGGTTTCTACAACTCTTTGAAGGAGCTCTTCAGCTCACCAGTGTTCTCCTATCTTTCAAAGGATTATTGTTGGAAATAATAAGTCCAACAAAACCTAAAAGAGCTATCCTAGCCTAGTCGTTAGGTTTTCTTGCCCAGTTAACAAGGGTTTGTGAAGAATCTAAAATTATGATGAATAGAATCATGATGGAAGACAAGCTTGATGGATCAAGCAAATTTAGTTCCTGGAAGAAAATACTTCAAGGATATGAAGACATCAACATCTCAGCACTCTTAGGTATTGTCCCTACCAATTATAATACTTGGTTAATTGATAGTGGTGCCTCCAGGCACATTACCAGTTTTAGAGATCACCTAACAAATTTTGTTGAGAAAGAGACACATCTACATGTTGTCCTTGGAGATGATGCCAGATATAATGTGAAAGGGGTTCGAACTTCTACCTTCCAGCTAGATTCAGATATGCAGATTCAACTAAGAGAAGTA
>ML850370.1:0-24179 GCA_009831015.1 Picea engelmannii
TCTAGAAGGGAACCCTCTTTTCTTATATGAGGGAATTGTATTACAATTGTGTGAGTGAGTGAATATTGTATTCTAAGAGAGTAGACTATGAGAGAAAGAAGAGGAATTTACAATGGGTATGTTGTAGGTTGTATTCCTTCATTTACTACATAATAATAAAGGAAGGACCTGCCAATTTCTCTAGTGGATGTAGTCGATACTAGGTGAACCATGCATATTTATGTCTCTATTGTATTGTGTATATTATGTGTTTTATTTCGGCAATTGTTCTATTTTATTGCTCTATGATCTTGTTTTTCTAAAAACTGGTATCAGAGCGAAAGGTAACTCACAGGAAAAGAGGGTTTTCGATTTGAGTGGGAGCAATGGTGGACGATGGAAAGTTTAAGGTTGAGAAATTTAACATCAAAAGCAATCAGTTCTGGAAGATGAAGATGGAATATTATTTATATCAGAAGGATCTTTACCTACCATTGAACAGAAAAACAAAATAACCAGCGAGTATGAAGTACGAAGAATGAGATTTCTTGACAAAAACACACTGGGAACAATATGGTTGTGCCTGGCAGCGTCGGTGGCTTTCAATATTTCAAAAGAAAATACAATAGAGGATCCGATGAACGCATTGACTAAACTATATAAAAAACCCTCAGCTTCCAACAAGGTATTTCTAATGAAGCGATTATTTAATATGAAGATGTCAGAAGATGGATTTGTTGTCGATCGTTTAAATGAATTCAATATGGTTACTAATCAGATAAGTTTTGTAAAAGTGGACTTTGATGATAAGGATAGGGCTCTTCTAATCTTGTGCTCATTGCCAGAAATCTTGAACAACTTGGTCATGTTTGTAAGTAACTCTGTCTCTGGTTTAAACACTCTGAAATTTGGTGATGTTGTTGGTGTTATCCTTAGCGAGGAAATGCGACGAAAAAGCACATGTGAGACATCCGGTAATGCATTAACTGTGGATAACAAGGGAACACAAAGGGAAAGAGTAAAGAGTCCATGAAACTATGGGAAGTATAGGAAGGGCAGATCCAAATCTAGACTAGGAAAGATAGAGTGTTGGAATTGTGGGAAGAAAGGACATCTGAAGAAAGACTGCAGAGCTCCAAAGAAACAAAGAGATGTATAGCAGGAGAAAAATCAGGAAGCATATGTAGCAGGTGATGTGTTACAAGATGCTTTGATTCTTTCTTTAGATAATATTACTAGGTCCTGGGTAGTAGATTTAGGGGCTTCATTTCGTGCCACACCCCATAGGAAATATTTTTAAAATTATGTTCAAGGTGACTTTGGATAGGTTTATTTGGGTGATGATGAACCATGTCAAATTGTTGGAATGTGTAAGGTTCAAATAAAGCAAAAGAATGGAAACCAATGGTTACTGAAAGAGGTGAGACATATACTAGATTTGAGAAGAAATCTAATTTCAATAGGATAATTCGAAATTGAAGGTTGTATATCTACATTTACAGATAAGGTGTGGAAGGTCACTAAAGGATCATTGGTAATGGAAAAAGGAGAGAAGGTAGATACATTGTATTTATGTACTGGTAATGTTGACTCTTCTATCTCTTTAAATTCTACAGGAGTGGATACAACAATGTGGCGTCATAGGCTTGGACACATGAGTGAGAAGGGGATGTAGATACTTCACAAAAGAAATTTGTTGATGGATCTTAAATAAGTTGATTTGGATTTTTGTGAGCACTGTATTTATCGAAAACATAAGAGAGTCGGATTTCTCAAAGTCGTGAAGGAAAAGAAGAGTGAAAAGTTATAGCTTGTGCATACAGATGTATGGGGCCCAAATCAGGTATCGTCTCTTAGTGGCTCTTGTTATTATGTTACTTTTATTGATGATGCAACTAGAAAAACTTGGGTTTATTGCATTCGACAAAAATTTGATGTTTTTGACACTTAAAAGAAATGGAAAGCTTTGGTTGAGAATGAGATGGGAAAAAGGTTGAAGTGTCTCATATTAGACAATGAAGGTGAATACTATAGCAAGGAGTTTGATCATTACTGTTCACACCATAGGATTCGTAGAGAGAAGAAGGTTTTAGGAACACCACAAGAAAATGGTGTGTCAAAAAGGATGAACATGACAAGCATGGATGATGCCCACAGTGGGTGAACCACGTATATCTGTGTCTCTATTGTATTATGTATCTTCCGTGTTTTATTTCCGCATTTTTTTAATTTTATTTCTCTGCGATCTTGTTTTTCTAACACCATCCTCATGGCATAATCACCACCTTGCCCATCGATCTAGGTGGAAAGACTATCTATGTGGCAGTAGAGGTCATCGATGCATCTCTTGAGTACAATTTGTTTCTCGGGCGTACTTGGTTCTATGATATGATTGCAGTTGTCTATTCATTCTTCAAGGTCCTATGCTTCTCTCATCAAGGGAAAATCATTACGATCGATTAGCTTGTGTTTTGTGCCCCAAACCTTAGAGCTAATTTGGGGACAAATGTACCCTTTATCAGTGATACTACGCAGTCTTTTGTTCACGTCAATGCAGGGGTGTTCAAAGATCCTTCATTGATGGGAATATTTCCCCTTCCCCCATCGTCTTCCATTGCTAGTGTTACTCCTACAAACACGATGTCCTCGTCTACTAGTGCATCCCTAGGGTCTATTGATCCTTGGTTGGTAGCTCATCTCGAGGATGTTGATTCATTTGGAGCATCCATATCTCTCACTACGATCGAGATTATCGACTTAGAAATCCCATCAACATCAGTTGATATTGTTCAGTAACTCCATCCTCATATGGAGTGTGATAAACCTACTCCGTTTGTATGGGTTGTTTACTCTCCAAGTTCACATGACATCCTAGATTTCGAGTTTCCTTCAGAAGAGGCCATCCTGGAAGTCACGGCTTCCATCGAAAAGCCCAAGGAAGATGAGCATCATCAAGAATCTATACTCCCTGATTTGGAACCTTTGAGAGTTAGCATGATGAGTCATGGGTCGATACTGGGGGAATTTGATAAGACATACAACAACCCTCCTAGTCGTGACCATTTTCTTCCTTGGTTATCTTTTTCAAAACTTGCCACTGAATTATCTTCTACCCCTTCCATCAAAGATTCACATTTCATACTTCCTTCATGTCTTGATGGTGCCCATCAAGGAGCTTCCCTAGCTCACAAGACTACTCACAAAAAGTATCTTTGTATGCAAAAATTTGTTCTCATGTGGCTTGTCCCCAACATGATGAACCATATGATGACAAAAAAGGCTCATGAGTTCATTGATTATGAAAACGATCATTGTCCTGAGCCTCGCAATGGGCTCTACATTTCTTAAATCATCAAGATGTGTAGTGCCTTGTACATAGGTGTGTGGTGTGAGTGCTTTTTATTTTGTATATATCATATCTAAAAAATCCAAAAATATTTCCGTTTTTGAGTTTTCACTATGCATTTTGACCCCGAAATCTAGTTTACATGTGTTGACAATATTACGAGGACTTCTTTTTATGGAAATGGTGACATCCACTACACTTGAGGTATATATTTCTAAACTGGCATACAAGGATAGGTTTTTCTCTGCATTTCCCACTTTGTATTTTTAACCATCCATATTGCCAGCATTATGCTTTAGGATTCGAACCCGACCGGTTGCAACCTTTAGCCACTCCTTTTGCATGTCGTAATTGGTTCGGTAGCACCTACACTTCATGGGTTCCCTAGTTAACACCGTGATTG
Organism: Picea engelmannii; assembly: GCA_009831015.1. Classification (NCBI taxonomy): domain Eukaryota; kingdom Viridiplantae; phylum Streptophyta; class Pinopsida; order Pinales; family Pinaceae; genus Picea; species Picea engelmannii. The sequence goes on from ML850370.1 coordinate 3,729, forward strand.
CCATTCGATGCCCATGCTGCATTTTCCTATAGGACTAGGAGCCCTCCTTTAGCCCCACCATGACTTGAAGATTAAGCCTCATTCTCCTCTCTTCGTCTATATTCTGGCCACATCCCGTTGGGGTTCCCGATAACCTTTTTACGTTGCTTAATGATAGCCTATGCATTTGTTGCTCACATCATACTCCCCACCACTACGTTGTTGTTTGCCCACATCTCACTTACTGCTATGCATTAGCCTTGACTATTCACCTCTTGCATTATTTGGCCTCTGTTTAGCACACACTTACCCATGGAGAGAACAACTACTAAGAGTGGATCTCACTTGCCAATACCATTTTCATTCTTCATTGCTTAGGTCGGTTCCATGCACTTGGAACATAGGAGCATGTTGTTAAACCAATGAAAGGACACGAAAAAGGCATCCAACTTACTTGTGTCATTCTTTCGTGCTCATTAAACCATGAAGGAGGCAAAAAATGCAAAAAAAAAAAAAAAAAAAGTGGGGCGTTTTTCACTGTTTATCTATTGTCAAAATGACAACTTCAATCGAGTCTCTCTTTAACATGGCACATGTTTGAGTCCTCGTCATACAGTTGGGTTTTAAGATGCTTAGGAGCTATCCCAATAATATGAGTCAGAGATACTACTTCGACTAGTTACTCTTCGAGTCATCATGGAGAGTGCTTCAATGTCTCCTACATTGTTGCACTATATTCATCCAGCTCTTGTGTCTCGCTACCAAGTGACCATTGCGTCATGCTATATGTTCAAAGGAATTTTATGCCTGAGTCAGTCATTTGTAGTTTTGTTGACTTTCTGATTTGGCCATCCCTATTTCAGTTGTACTTATTGGTACTCTCTCTTCACATCATCTCTTGGTGTATGTTTTGTGTCCATTGATCGAGGATACATCAAGGCCCTCCTTCGACAGATCTCCTCTTATTGAATTCAACACATTATCTAGGAGAGGGATTTAGAAACCAATTAGTACCTTGGAGCTTGTTGTCCTCAGTGGCAGGTCTCCTCGTGATTGACAGTGGGTTTACATTATTGACTTCTGATCGATTGATTCTATGAGTGTTCGACACTAGATCCTCTATTCACACTCACTAGATTGTACTAGGTACCTTGGGGTCCATCTTCATCATCAGTGGTTCCCCTCGCATATGTTAATAGTATGCATCAATGATCGATAATCATACAATTTCTACCATGCTCGACATCAACTCATCTATTCTCATGATGTAGATTCGTACCATTGGGGTTTGGGCACCACAACATTCCTTTACAACATCTCCTCCCAAGTTGTGAAGGAGTATATTACTTGTATATGAGTACTTTGAAGACTTCAAGGGAACTCTCCTTAGTGCTTGTTGTCTTCCTAATATTTATATGTTGTGTCATAGATCCACATTGTATTTTTTGGTGGCTATGATTGAGTTCACGACGTAGATCCACATTGTATTGTCTCGTGGCTACAGTCTTATTGATGACATGGATTCACTATGTATTCTTTCATGGCCATGATCTAGCATTTCATATCATGGATCTATAGTGTATTGTTTGGCGGCCATGCTCATTCAGACTTTGAGTATGTCTACATAGGGGATGGTATATATATGCTCTCATCCTTGATGTATGATTGGAGATACTCACTAGTTCCTTGATATTCGAGTTCTTTTCCTATGCCACTCGTCACCATGAATTTTTGTAATGTATTTTGGCCATCGGTTCCTCTTTTGACCTCACACATTAGGGGGCATCTGCTATACTTGTATTTTCCACCATAGGTTATGCAAGCATGTTATTAAATGTTATGAGGATAGAATTACGTAATTGAGTAAAACTCTCATAATTATTTCACAAGGAAATAATTATTTTGTCACAATTTCATAATTATGAAATAATAATTATTTTATAATTGAGAATAAACTCATAATTGAATAGAAAGTTCATGGTGAGTTGGAAAAAACTCATAATTAAGCATGGAACTTGAGAAGAAAGCTCGTAATAGATAAAAAGTTCATAATAGGTTGGCAAAAGCTCATAATTAAGCATGAAACTTGTGCATGACTTGTAATTGATTAGTTCACATGCCATCAAGCCTATATATGACTTGTAATTGCTCAATTCACATGCTATCAAGTTATCCATGATTTGTATCGACCTATCCATGACTTGTATCCACCTAATTCACATGTCATAAAGCCTATCTCCAATCACTTCTAAAATCCTATAAGAAGAGGCCAAATCAAGGAGATGGGGAGAAGAGTTTGGAGAGTGGTTATGCTGGCAAAATAGAGAGAGGAGATCAAGAGGCTAAGGAGGAGCATCGGGAACCTTGAACTAGGAGGAAGCATCAACATATAAGGTATAAAGCTTTGATGTATTTCTTCTATATTCATTAATAGATCATTGGTTTTCCCCTTTAATATTGTTCATGTTCAATGATATATGTCAAATTTGATCTTATATTGAATACATCATAATAGATCCAGATGAATTTGTGATTTTATAATGCTAGAGAGAATTCGTAGATTGGTATTGTTTGTTGCTTGTGTGCAAGAAGCAGATTGGAGGAGTTGGAGCTAGGATCTCGAGAGCTACATCATCCAGACATGCGAGGACAACATTCAAAGGAAAAGGTATGCCTATTTACTATCTATTATCATTAAATAAGAAACATATTCTAATTAGATATAGGGAGAACCATAGGAATTTATCCCCTCTGTCTGTCTTGGATCAAGGGTAGATCCAAGGGCGATTTGGCTTATCTGTAGGCGAGATTCATCTGTAACAGGAGGAATTGGCGTTGGGAAAGGAAATGGATTTGGCAGAGGTAAGTATGTAATCACTTGTTATAGATGTGGAATAGAACATCACAACGCATCAGAATGTCCAAAGAAGCAGAATACATGGAGATGAAATGAGGCTAGAATGCAGGTTACCCAAGCAGATGAGGCATCGATTGTTGGAAACAATGTGGAAGTACTTCAACGGGAGCAGGGAAATACAATAGAAGAGTGCTACTTAAGCCTGAGGTAAAGACAATAGGAGAGACTGAGTAGAGAAAGAAAGTTTTTAAAACGAAGTGCAAAATTCAAGATAAGTGTTATCATCTGGTCATATGAGATGTAAGTACAGAAAATCTAGTATCCACGGAGGTAATGGAGGAGTTAAAATTAAAAATGATTCCAAATCTAAATCTGTATCAGGTGTCATGGTTGAAAAGAGGACAGCAGGTGTCCATGACTGAGCAATGGTGGTTAAATTTTCAGATTGGAAATTTTAGTGAGCAGGTATTATGTGACATAGTAGAGATGGATGCATGTCACATACTACTCGGAAGACCATGGTTATTTGAAAAATAATTTTTCCATGATGGAAGGAAGAATACTTATGATTTTTTAAAGAAATGACATCGGTACATGTTGGAGACAATGGTGGAGACTAAGTTAAGTGGTAGTGACAGAAAAGGACATGACAATATAAATGTTTATAGTAGCAGTCACATTATGATGTGCTCGGCTAGATAATTCTTTGGAGGACAGAAAACGACCCATTTTTGTTTGGCCTAAATGCCAAGACAAGTCCCGCGGATTGGAAAAATGAGTCATGTGCTACCTAAAATACAATCTTTGTTGAAAGAATTTAAAGAGATTGTTGGGGATGATCTACCAACAAGTTTACCTCCCCGAAGGAGCATATTATATCAAATTTATTTGATCAAGTCTACCGAATAAATCCCCTTATTGGATGAATTCAATAGAGATTGAAGAAGTGAATAAACAAGTGTAAGTGTTTCTTTATAGAGGATTGATCTAACTGAGTTTAAGTCCCTGTCTTGTACCTACAGTAATGACACCCAAGAAAGGGGGCGAATGGAGAATGTGTACTTATTCCCAAGCTATCAAAAGGATCATTATTAAGTAAAGATTTCCCTTACCAAGGATGGTTGACCTTATGGACTATTTAAGTGGATCTGAATACTTTTCAAGGATTGATTTGAAGAGTGGGTATCATCAAATTAGGACAAGGGAAGATGACGAATGGAAGGCAATGTTCAAGAGGAGTGATGGACTATTTGAGTGGCTAATCATGTCATTTGGGTTAACGAATTCCCCTCGTACATTCATGAGAGTTATGAATGAGGTCATGAAACCATTTTTGGGAGATTTAGTTGTTGTGTACCTAGATGACATTTTTATTTTCAGTAAAACCAAAGAAGAACACCTAGAGCATTTGAGGAAGGTGATCCATATTTATGAGCAGAACACAATGAAAACACAGAATTATAATATTAACATAGAGGCACAGTGAATAATAGCATAGATACAATAAAACTTGACTTCTATTAAATAAGAAATATGTTAAAACTGTAAAATGCAGACTGAAAACAAGCTTGCTAGAAGGGTGGCAACTTATCTTTGAGAAGAGACGCGATGACTACGCTCGTTCACAAGAAGATGAGTACAATGAGGCTCTAAAGAAATTTTTATAATAAAAATGAATGCCAAAACCCTAGACATCCAAAAACCTAAGCCTGGGAGATGAAGCGCCAAAAGTCATGTGGGCCTTGTTGGGGTAAGTTAATACATCAACTTCCCATGGTCGTAACTTTTGCATACGATCTTCGTTTAGGGCACACGATAGCTTGTTGGAAAGGTCTTGATGAGGAGATTCATTTCATAGGCTCAATCAAATCCTTAGGCCATTACTGAGGTGCCCGAGTGTGGAAAAATGTCGTTTAGGCCCTCAAAATGGCCCCGAAAAATTGCTAAAAATAGTAAGTTGCCAAAAAAATGTTTTGAGCTAGTTGGAATAGGTGGGTGGCCACCGAGATCCTCCTGCATCAATCCCCCCCCCTTAGGAAGCAATGGTCTCCATTTCATTGAGTTCCCCCATCAGATGAGGAATTTATATTGAATTTGGCCTCGGGTGAGCCACTTGCCTTGGTGCAGGAGGTGCCTTGCTTTGATAACCCGATAAAGTTGGATCCTATGTTGGCAAGTGATATTGACCTATGTTTCCATGAGCTAATCAGTGGATTCCTATTCCATGCAATCAGGGTTGAGCTATGTTAGTGTCAATTGTTATGTTATATCCAAGGTGTCCAATAATGGTGGAAAATAAGGTCGAAGGAGGTCCACATTGAACATTGGGTGCAAGCCAAGGAAAGGGGGACGATTGAGCTCAAAATCATTGTTACCCATAGTCTTGGTGATGGTGTAAGGTCCGTAACGGAGTGGACGAAGCTTCCGATGAGGCCTTGTAAGGCGTTCTTTCTGCAAGTGCAACCAAACTTTGTCTCCCACCTGAAACTGGGGTGGAACTCGGTGTTGGTCATGGCGTTGCTCGTACTTGGCATTGGACTTCTGCAAAATATTTTGAACCTATTGGCAGTTGTGTTGGATCCGCTCAATGAACTGGGTAGCTTTGTCAACTTCAGTTGGAGCATGCAACGAGTCTTCCTGGGTGGTCGCAAGGGGTAGTGCAACATCCATGGGACCCAATGGTTGAAATCCTAACCCCACCTGAAAGGGGTTGTGGCCAATTAAGCTATGTATGGATCTATTGTAGTTGTGTTGAAGATAGGGAAGACTCTCATCCCATGTGTGGGGGTGCTTGGAATTGTACATGCGTAGGATGCGAATGATCATCCGGTTGACGACCTCGGTTTGGCCATCCGTCTGGGGGTGGAAGGCAGTGGATTTGGTGAGCTTGGTGTCCAACAGTGACCAGAGACTCAACCAGAATGTGCTAAGGAATTGGTTGTCCCGATATAAGATAATGGCTTGTGGGATCCCAAAGTGTACCCACACTTGTTCAAATTAGAGCTTGACAGTGGCCTCCACTATGATGTTATTCTTGCAGGCGACAAGAATCGTCATCTTGGAAAAGCGATCAATAACCAAAAAAACACAGTCATTTCTCTGCTTGGTGGATGGAAGGCCCGACATGTAGTCCATTGAGATGGATTCCCAGATCCTGTCAGGAGTAGGTAGAGGAGTGCACAGGCCTTGTTTCTCAGTGGCCGATTTGGAAATAGCATAAGCGATGCAGGACCAGATATACTTGTTGACATCGTGTCGAAGTTTCGTCCAGTAGAAATGTCGTTGCAACACTTCCACTATCTTTTCCATGTTGAAATGTCCTGCCACCCAACTGTAGTGGGCTTCCCAAATCAACTTCTCTCGCTCTCTTGATGGAATGCAGATATGGCCCAAATGGCACAGCAACCCATCCTGAAGATGGAAATTAGTGGCAATGGTATTTGCACCCAACATTTGGTAGGTATTGGCGAAGTCAGGATTTATCTCATAGAGATGGGGCCATCCGAAGGTCTCGTGGCTACAAGCGTCTAGCTCCGTGGTGAGTGTCGCGATTGGACATCGGCTGAGGCAATCAATGACTTGGTTGGTACTTTCTGTTTTATACTTGATGTTGAGGTGGAACTGCTGCAAATATGTGGACCACTTCTGATGGTAGTTGTTTTGCAATTTTTCTTCTGTCTGCATGAACTACAACGACTTATGATAAATGTGGATGATCGTCTCCTTCCCGAGAATGTAATACCTCCACTGGCGACAGTCTTGCATAATGGAGTACATTTATTTGTCATAAGTTGGGTACTTATAGATATCATTTGATAATGTCTCACTATGATAGGCCACAGGGTGGTCGTGTTGAGTGAGGACTGCGCCCACAACATAGTCTAAAGCATTTGTCTCAATCTCAAAGGGTTGTTGCAGGTAATGTAATGAAATCACTGGGGATGAGCACAAGCGTTGCTTTAGATAATCGAACACATGTTGTTGGGACAAACCCCACACAAATTTCGCCTTACCACCACCCCTGGTTACTTGGTTGAGGGCCCATGCAATATGGGAGAATCCCAACACGAACCTACGATAGAAATTGGCAAGGCCTAAGAAGCTCTAAAGCTCAATGAGTGTGGTTGGGGCTGGCTAGTCACGAATGACTTGGATCTTGGCTGGATCCACATGCACACCATGCGCATCAACAATGTATCCTAGGTACTAGACCCTGTCCATGTTGAAGGAATATTTTTCCAAGTTGGCATATAGCTTGTGATGCCGCAATGTGTGCAGAACCTGTTGAATATGTTGTAAGTGTTTCTCCCAAGTCTTGTTGTAGATGAGGATGTCATCCAGATACACTACTACAAAAGAGTTAGTGAAAGGCCACAAGATATCCTCCATCATCCTCATGAATTTTGCAGGGGAATTTTTCAAACCAAAGGGCATGACAAACCATTCAAAAAGACCTTCTTTTGACTTGAAGGCAGTCTTTTGTACATCTATATTCTCTATTGGGACTTGATGATAGCCAAACTTCAAATCAATCTTACCGAAGTATTTTCCCCCCTTGAGTTGATCAAGGATATGGTCGATTCGAGGAATTGGGTATCGGTTCCTCACTATGAGTTTGTCTAGGGCTAGGTAATCAATGCAGAGTCGCTAGGTCTCGTCTTTCTTCTGCACCAGCACGATTGGGATTCCACAAGGTGATGAGTTGGGTCTAATGTGCGCCTGGTGGAGCAGTTATTCGATCGAATGTTGGATCTCCTCGTTTTCTAACAGAGAGTGGCGATAGATTGGTCCATTGCGTAGCGGTGTGTCAGGGGTCAAATCGATGGAATGATTGACCTGACAGTGCCTAGGTACCCCAGTAGGTGATGAGAAGATGTCTTTGTATTCTTCTACGACCTTATCCACTTGCTTCTATTGTGTGGATAGTTCAGCCACGGAGGCCATGGATGTGGTTACAACCTTTCACTCACTCTGAGAGTGAATCACGAAGAAGACAAAATTCTCGGTCTGAGAAATGGCATTCCTACATTGCTTGGTAGAGATTAAGGAAATAGCAGTAGGTGAGACTACCTCAAGTATCCTATATAATTTCTTATTCAAAGTAATAATAACACTATGAGGCCTAGACTCATGTACAACATGGTGTTTCCATAAATAAGGTTGGCCAAAAAGAACATCACAAACTTCAAGGGGAGAAACATCACACAATACCTCATCTTTGAATGGATTGATGTCGTACGACAGACGACACTGTTGGCTGACGCAAAGATCGCTTCATTGGCGGAGGACATAGATTTTGCAGAGGCTTAGAAAGGGTGAAAAGCACCTTAGAGCATCGATAGAACATCGTATGAAAGAGTTGTATGCAAAGGACATAGATTTTGCAAAGGCTTAGAAAGGGTGAAAAGCACCTAAGAGCATCAATAGAACATCGTATTTGGATTTTCACATCCAAGAAGGATTCTTGTTTAAGAACCAACATTTGTGCATTCCATGGAGCTCATTGTGGCTAAATCTTGTTAGAGTGTTTCATAACAGAGGTTTGGGTGGACATTTTGGTATTGATAAGACCACAATATTAGTGAAGGAAAGATACGTTTTCCCTAGCATCAACGACGATGTTAAGAAGTTTGTTGAGTGTTGTAGAATTTTCTAAATAGCAAAAGGAAAGAGTCAAAACATATGCTTATATACACCATTGTCGGTACCAGAGAGACCATGAGAAGATATAAGTATGGACTTCGTTTTAGGACTACCTAGGATGCAGAGCAGTCATGACTCTATGATAGTTGTAGTGGACGGGTGTTCAAAGATGGCACATTTCATACTATGCAAGAAGACCAATGATGCTACTAAAGTGGTTGTTTTGTTTTTCCGAGAGATTGTGAGGTTACATGGACTACCAAGAAGTATCACTTCTGATAGAGATACAATATTTCTTGGACATTTTTGGAGGATACTTTTGAAGAAGATGGGTTCCAATTTGTTGTATAGTTCTGCATATCATCCACAAACGAATGGACAAATCGAGGTAGTTAACTGGAGTCTTGGGAATTTATTGAAGAGTTTGAGTGGGGAGAAGGTAGGACAATGGGATTTGGTCTTGGCCCAGGCTGAATTCACTTACAACGATTCAATTGATAGATCTTTGGGAAAGAGTCATGATAGTCCTCGAACTTACTATAACCCATTACCTTTGATTTTTAGCCTACACTATCAATAAAAACTCATTCCTACCTTTTCATTTAAAAAAAAACTTGTCTCATCGTACCCTTGTTTGTATTAAGTTCTTTGTCCACTTCTCTTTTTATGATTTTGTGTGTTTTTCCTCTGCTTGAGTTTATTTTCATATAATTTCAGTAAGATAAATTTGAATATTCACAAGGTTTGAGTGTGTTCCATCAGACATTCTAGTCAAATTTTAATTTTTTCCTAAGTTGAAAGAAAGATAGAGTCACTACAACAATGTCGCCATTCATGTGGCACCTAAACCCATCATTTTTTAACATGTCTTAGTCCCGAAAATCGTGTTAACTGTCACAACAACATGCATAATATCATGTAGGGAATCGTGTAGCAACATGATTATCGTCAAATTATGATTCAACACAGGGAATATCATTTAAAGGCCACATCTTTGTACCTATTTATGCATCCACTGAAGCTGGGTTTCAGGACACGAATTGAAGCATTTAAAGTGATGATTTAATTTTGAGAGGTAATTCATATAACTAGATTGAGATCCTAACATTATTTTGCAGTTGAGCAAACCTTTGTGTATCACTTACCCGTGCAGGAAAGTTCTAAAAAGTATCAAACTAAAACCCTAGCATCTGCAAGTTGACAGAGATCAAAGTTAGAAGTCATGGCACCTAAGAAAAGTGGTTGGACTAATCGTTTGGAAACGATTGGAGGCAAATTGTTGGAAGCATATCTTGAAATCATGCAAAAATTCATCAATGCAGGTTGGTACCACTTCTGCTATAATTTCCAAGGTTACCAGGAGGAGGTTTGAATGTTGTTCGCCCAGAATTTTGATGGTTTTAAAACTCAGGTGGGAAGAGTATTAATCTATGTGTTAGCGTCATTTCTTGTCCTAGGCACAAGAGTATTCGGGTCTGCAAGTTGTATGAGGAGCGCCCAAGCGCAGCATGGAAAAATCTCGTTTCAAGCTTCCAGCCAGTAAGCGAGCGAAATTATATTGACGACAGTCCAGATCCTTTCATAAGAGTAGATCAACGGTCAGCGGGAAATCGCAGATAGTAGAGTTGCGTCGAGATTAGCGCAAATAGATCACGCCCATATTGTATGCAGGGAAGAATAACAGTCGTCCATCCGAGGGACGCGTGGCGCGAGATCCAGTCGCGTCGTCTTTTTGGCAGTCATGAGTTCAAGGGGTGAAGGTTTTATGTCGTTGTACATTTCGAAACCCCGAACCCCGAAGCGTCGATGGCGCCCAAAGATGGGCCCGCAGTATCAAGGGGCAATCTCAGCCGTCCATCTGAAGCGGACACCTAGCGCGCAATTAGGCTCCCCGCCTTTTCGCCCATCACGGTTTCGAAGTGCAAGTAGCAGCTCCCTCATATCCCCGATGCGCGAAGTAACGAGAGCGTTTAGGACCTGGGGCCCACAATAGCGTTGGGAGAGTTTAGGACCATCAGATTTGGAGGACGCGTGGCGCCCAATTCAGCCGTCTCGGCATTTCGCCCATCGCAACTCTGATAAGCAAGGAACAGCTTCTTCCTATTCGCGAACGTCGAAAGCCCCTATGGAAATAAAAGCAGGGTCACGGTCCGTGGTCATTTGGGAAACAAAAGAGCTAAGCAAAAGGGGCCAAAAGTGTTGAGTCCAATCGCCGAAAGGATCATCGCGATTTCCAGATGCCAGCGGATACAATTTCTCTCCCGGTTTCCGCTTGGAGTAAATGAAGGCAAAAACGGATGGTTGAAACCTCCTTTCATTCATTGAATATGAGATATGGGGGTCTGGCAAGCGATCTGTTCGAAGGAGTTCTGTGTACTGATTATCCAAAGAAGCCATGTCGAAGTCCTCGATTAGACAGAGAAGTCTGCACACGCCATTTTGGCCTTTAATGTTTCGGCTACCTCCCCTGCAAAGGCCATGCGAAGTTAAGGTAGCGTTTGTCATAGGCGCACGATCATCCTGAGTCTGCACGGGCGGACTGTCAGAAGACATGCAGATGCAATGTTTTTAATGCAGTGTCTTGCTTTCGCTGTTGTGGTTGTTTTTGAGTATATGTAGGCGTTTTCGCCATTTTTGTAAGGATCGATGGTTGAGCAAGGCTCCCGATTGTAAAGTTTTGATGAAGCGTTGGTCGCTCTGGTCAATATAGAAGGCATTTGAGATTTCTTACTTTATGGATGTCAGTTTCTTGTCCATCTCTTTGTATATTGTGTTAGAACAACTCGGAATTGGAGGATCCAGTCGGGTTGCAGCTGTTATAGGATGATGTAGGTTGGATCACTGTAACAGTTGTATTGTTTCTAATCAGTTCCTGTGATTTTCTTAGCGCTGAACGACTTGGAATTGAAAGATTCAGTCAAGTCACCCCTCAGCTTCTTGAAGCTCTGGACCAAGAGGATCTTGGTTTCCGAGTTTTTCATCCTCAAGCTTCCGAAGGCCTGTTGCCCGAGGCAGTCTTGCTCGCCCTTCTCTCAAGTCTTCCATCTACCACCCTTTAATCCATTTACTGACGGAAGTTGGATCAAGAACTCCCTTGTTTTCTACATGCCAGACCCAGTTTCCTGAGTTAAAGCTATACCATCTTCAGTCATTGTCCATCCGATCACCCCATTAAACAAATCGTGACATAAAATTGATGGGTGTTGAGCTCTGCTCCTGCAAGCAATCCAGGAGTGACTTCCGTCGCCAACACTATGTTATAGATCACTTGATTGGGTTGACATGTCACTTACCTATGCACGGTGAGAGATGGTGGAAGAAAGGTGAGTTGTTTGCAGATTTGTACAAACAATTTTTGCTACTAGAGCATCACGATCCTGACTTGAGTTAAGGGATCCCAAGTAAATGGTTAAAGAAAGAATGGAGAGATGTTTTAACACTAGTCCATAAATATATAACAAGCGAGGGACGATTTTCTTATGCCTATCATTATCATACGAGGATTTTTATGCATCTAAATGGAGATGTAGAGATGAGTCTACCTTTTTACCTATTAAAATTCTTGACCAAAATGTCTAAGAGAGTGCAGAATCATCCTCAAACTTCCCGTGAGAGTTTATTTCATCAAGGTTTGATGAAAATGTTGGTTTTGTATGCATTAATGATCCAAAAAGGATCTAGAGAAGGCTAAGAATAACTCAGAACTCATAGAGGCAGCTCGGAACGCTCGGAATGGCTTCAACAGACAGAGAAAGGGAAAAAATTCAAAGTTCCAAAAACTCAACAAAAATGGCATGATCGTGAAGAGCGTGTCACAAGATTTCTAATGACACAAACGACTCATCAAAGAGAGTTATAGTTTGAAAGATATTCACGGTCAAAGTTGCGATAAAACATGGCTAGTTAGTAGGGGACACATCATCATTCGTACTGCTGACGTCAGCAGGTGATGTGTCAGGGTGACATCATTGTACGAGATGTTGACATCAGCATTCCATGTGGCAGCACCAGAGGCTACCACGTGTCACCCGCCAGTGGACATTTTAGGGGTCCATATGGACCAATAGAAAAGTACCACGTGGCACCCGCAAGAGACGCCACGTGGCACCACCTCGGGAGCACCACGTGTTAGTACGGCAGTGACAGGGCAAGCCATTTCAGCATACATGCAGGTGTATCAGTAGGCGCCACATGGCCCAATCATCAGGTGACACGTGGCATCCCAGGAATGCCCAATGTTAGCCCGTAAACGATTTTAGTTTTAAAAAAAGAAATGGTTGGTCCTCCAAATCTGACGGACTTGGCAAAGCTTCTAGCGGACAACTAAACTTAGTGGAGGATAAACAATATAATATATATATAATAACCAACTACCAAAAACAAAGTCCGGCGGGTTTGACCTCGGAACGTCCACCTAGTCCTACGCCTTCATAACTCTGCCCTAACCAATGCACCTATGGGTATTGCTTGGTATATTCGTCGTTGTCGTTATTTAAAAAGTGCAAATCCTCCCATAATCGGGGGAGAGGGGCACAACCGTATTGTATGACCACGGGCATGGATTTTGAGACGAAGACTGTCAATATTGTAGGTTGCAACGAGCACGAAAACCGAGACAAAATTCCTCTAGGGCCTCGAAGTGCCAGAGTTGGATTGGAGCGTGCAGATAGTCATTTTTGGCTAATTCGACGCCATGAATCCAATGGTAATGTTTTTTTTTTTTTTTCTGATCTGAGCATTATTTCTACAGCTTGATTTCAGAATGAGGTATATTCATGTATTTTCCAAATTATTTTGTTGAGTTAATGAAAGAGCCTACCCATTTGAGAGCAAGACCCGGAGACATAGTCCACCAGGGACGAACTTCGTTATCAAGTTTTTGTGTTCATATATGATGCTTATGTCTCTTCATTTTTAAGTTTTCCCTTCTTTAATGGTGCACTTTAATTTATGCTCATTTAATACAATTCTTTATAAGTCACGATGAAAAGATCTCGGATCATGTTGGTATCAGAGTAGTCATCTTTGACTTGAATTGTTGATTGTGAATGCTTACTAGGGCCAAGCATAAACAAGGTGAAGGAACTCTAAATACTTTCAATCCCGAAGTTGGTCGTGTATCCAAAAGGAAGAAAATGGTAGAAGAGGACAAGCGTGATGAACGGTAGAAAAACTTTCACCTGGTCTTTTATCACATGTTAGAAATGGTCGAGCGAATGTATGGAGATTACAAGAATAAGATGAAGAAGAAAGTGGAGAAAAAGGAAGCACATGTAAATGATGATGCTTTGGTAAACCAAGGGTTTGGAGGAGATCCTCCTGAGCCTCTGTCTTCACCTTCGAGTTCTAGTTCTTCTTCCTCTGAGCATTCTCATCATTCTCATCATTCTAGCCATAAAGCCTCTTTTAAGAAACCATTATTAAAGCTTGATGTAAAATTTGCTTTACCTATGTTTAATGGAGATGTTAATCCTGAAAAGCTAGATAATTGGATCCGACCGGTTGAAGTGTATTGCCGTGTCCAGCATATTGTTGAAGAGGAAGTTAAAGTGCAACTTGCTTCTCTTCGGTTGAAAGGCATCGCTCTCGTATGGTGGGAGAGAAAGATTCAAGACACAAGTAAGTGTGGTAAGCTTCTTTCCTCATGGTCAGAATTTAAATCAGCGACCAGGAAGCAATTTTATCCATTATGGTATTTACATAAAGCAATGATGGAATGACAAACCTTAAGGAAAATTAAAGGGCAAATTGTACAAAGTTTCACAAAGGAATTTAGGAAGAAGGGTCTTGCATTGAACATTCCTTTAGATTCTTATGAGACTTTAATGAAGTATATTGGCGCACTTCACAGTTATATTCAACATACTTTGCTCTGGTTTAACCCCACTAGTCTTGACGAAGTTTGTGTGCAAGCCAATCACCTCGAAAACAGGGGGAAACATGTTCAAGAAGATCCCACAAAGAAACCTTACAATTTCCCACATAACACTTTTAGGAAGTTTAAAAGGAAGGACAAGAATATCGCTATAATGATGAGAGAAGGAGGAAAACCATCTTTCACTCATTTCAAGAAGAGAGGTCACGATGAAGAACATTGTTGGAAACTGCATCCGAAAAAGAAATCGAAATAGTTTGGTGGAAAGGGGAAGACAAAGATCGTTGCTACGGTACAACAAGATCTTGGTTCTGATTCAGGAGATGAAGGAAAGATCACAATGGTTGGAGTACAAGGTAAATATTCTCTTCATGTTAGTTCTAGTTCCAACGATGAATCTCGTGTTGATGAATGAAAGAGGAATGAGTTATTTCACATAAGACTTGTATCTAAACATATTAAGATAGATACATTATTTGATCTGGGTTCCCAAGTAAATTTAATATCTGAAGCACTTGTCAAGAAAATGGGTCTTGAAACGAAACCACATCTGAAACCTTATCCTCTTGGTTGGGTATGTGACAAAGAAAAAATTAATGTCACCAAACAATGTAGGATCATATTTGCTATTGCTTCAAAATTGATTGATGAAGTTGATTTGGATGTTGTACCACTTGAGATAAGTGGCATAGTGTTGGGAAGTCCTTATCTTTATGATAGAAAAGCAGTCTTCTTTCGACATGAGAACAAATACCACCTCACTAAGGGGGGAGTGGAATATATTGTTAGAGCTCACAGCATGAGGGTAAATACAACACTTGTTAGTGCAGGGAAAATGAAAAGACTCATAAACACTAATAAGAGATATGTACTCATGGTCGTCAGAGAGAAAGATGTCGGGACATCCGACGCTTTTCAAGGGTGTGATCCATCTCATAAAAAGGAATTAATTGATATTGTTCCTAAGTATGATGATATTTTTCAGGAACCAGATGGATTACCTCCTAAGAGGGAAATCCAACATGAGATACATCTTCAATAGGATTCCCCTTTTCCTAATGTGGGCATGTACAGGATGTCAGTTGTGGAGATGAAAAAAATCAAGAAGCAGGTACAGGGCTTATTGGATCAAGGGGTCATCAGGCTTAGTTCATCTTCTTGTGGTTCTCCAATCGTGATGGTGCCAAAGAAGGATGGCACATGGCGAATGTGTGTTGATTATCGGGCCTTAAATAAAATCACGGTGAAAAATCGATACCCTCTTCCTTGCATAGATGATTTACTTGATTAATTGAAGAATGTTGTCTATTTCACTAAGTTAGATTTGTGCAGTGGATATCATAAAGTCAAAGTCGCAGAATAGGATGCATGGGAAACTGTCTTTAAAACAAAACAAAGATTGTTTGAGTGGTTGGTTATGCCATTTGGGCTTTATAATGCTCCAACAACTTTCATGTGTGTGATGAATGATGTATTCAGGCCTTTCATAGATGACTTTGTAATTGTATATTTAGACGACATTCTTGTTTTTAGCGGGACATGGGATGAGCATGTGAGGCATGTAAAGCAAGTATTGGATACTTTGCAAAGGAAAAAGTTGTATGTAAAATTGTCTAAATGTGAATTTGGCAAAACTGCACTTGTATACTTTGGTCATATTGTAGGAGGAGGACAATTGAAAACTGACCCTTCCAAAGTTGATGTAATTGTAAATTGGCCTGAGCCAAAAAGTGTAACCGAAGTTCGAAGCTTCTTAGGTGCAGTCTAGTATTGGAGGAGATTCATTTCCAACTTCTCTTTCATAGCATCTCCTCTACATGCCTTAACCAGTGTGAAGAACACTTTTCAGTGGGAGTGAAAGCAACAAAAAGATTTCGACACGTTGAAGGGAAAGATCAGTACCACACCATTACTAGCACTATCGAATCTCCAACAACCTTTTGAGATCGAGACAGATGCCAGCGGATACGCCATGGGTGTAGTACTAATGCAATATCGTAAGCCTATCTATTACCACTCTGAAACTTTTAACTAGGTTGTTGTTAACTATCCTACATATGATAAAGAGTTGTATGGATTTGTCCAGAGTGTAAAGAAATGGAAGCACTACTTGTTAGGGAAGGAAACCATTATACATACAGATCACCAACCCTTACAGTATCTTCAAGCACATGTGGATGGGTTTTCTACAACAATTTCACTTGGTAATCAAGTACAAAAAGGGTACAAGTAACAAGGTAGATGATATGATTTCTAGACCTCTTATTGTTGCTTCGATTATTTTGAAGAATGCTTCTTTATCTCATGATTGATATGTAGAACAATATGCCATCGATGAAGATCTTAAAGATGTATATATGAAGCTAACCCTTGGTGCACAGGTAGAGAATTATTGTCTGCAGGGAAAGTTACTTTACCATCTTGGAAAGTTATGTATTCCTACAAGTGAACGAGTCCATGTAATACGAGAAGCTCATACTTCTCTTGTGTCTCGACATTTTGGGGTAGGAAAAACTATGGCTCATTTACAGAGGTTTTGTTACTGGCCTCAAATGAAAGCAATTGTAACTAAATATGTAAAGGGGTGTGTGATGTGTTCTACTTGTAAGCCCACTAATAGAAAACTGGGGCTGTACTCACCACTTCTTGTTCCATCCCATCCATGGTAAATTATATCCATGGATTTTGTAGGGGGTTTACCCATGACCAAAGGGGGTCATGATTATTTGTATGTTGTAGTGGATAGGTTCAATAAGATGTGTGTCTTGATGCCTTGTAAAAATCAGATCACTGCTAAGCAGACTATTACTCTCTTCTTTCAGCATGTTTGGGTTCACTTTGGATTACCCACGTCTATCGTCTCGGATCGAGATACTCGATTCCTTGGGGATTTTTGGACTAGCTTGTGGAGAACGATGGACACCAAATTAAAGAGGAGCACTGCTTTCCATCCATAGATCAACAGACAGACATAGGTGGTAAACTGAACAATGGTAATTTTTCTTCGAGGCTATTGCAACAAGCGTCCCAAGGCATGGGATGAACAGATACCCTATGTGCAACATGCGTACAACCGAGCTTTACATTCCTCCACTCAGAGTTCACCTTTTGAGACATGTTTTGGCTACCTACCAAAGGTTCCTTTGGACTTGATGTACGAGAGAGAAGTCGATGTAAATGAATATCGAATAGAGGACAGAGCCCGCAAGTTCATCCAGAGGGTTCAACAGATACACCAAGCAGTCGGGGAACAGTTGGAGAAAAGTCAAGCACAATATAAAGCTCAACATGACAAGCACATGGTTGATCATCAGTTCCAGGTTGGAGACCGGGTATGGCTTCACATCAACAAGGAGAGATTGAAGGGCGAAGGCAAGAAACTCAAGCCCATTCGTTATGGACCCTTCACTATCTTGGAGAAAAGCGGTACCAATGCTTTTCGTCTGGATCTTCCACCTTATATGCAGATTTACTCAGTTGTGAACATTGAGAACTTGAAACTTTTTGAGCCTCCCATGATCATGGATCAAGATGAGGAAGTTTCAATTCCATCAATTGATGAGTTTGCACCTGAGTACTTAGATGAGCTACAAAAAGATATCATCCTGGACAAGAGGACGAGGACTTCACGCAGGGGTGATGTTGATTATCTTCGAGTAGGCTTAAAAGACACCCATCCAAGCAAAGAAAAGTGGATCGAGAAGGACAAAGTGAGGGGACTCTTCCCTCAATTACGTGTTGACTGATGAAAGCTTTTGGTGGTCCAAAAAACTCTTAGTGGGAAGGCGTGATCCAAAAAGGATCCAGAGAAGGCTAAGAATAACTCAGAACTCACAGAGGTAGCTCAGAACGCTCAGAATGGCTTCAATAGACAGAGAAAGGGCAAAAATTCAAAGTTCCCAATACTTAGTGAAAAAGGCATGATCGCGAAGAGCGCGTCGCAATATTTCTAACAACGTAAACAAATCGTCAAACAAAGTTACGGTTTGAAAGATATTCACGGTCAAAGTTGCGGACAAACATGGCCAGTCAGCAGGGGACACATCATCATCCATATTGCTGACGTCAGCAACTGATGTGGTAGGGTGATGTCATCATACGAGATGTTGACGTCAGCATGCCATGTGGCAGTACCAGAGGCTGCCACGTGTCACTCGCCAGTGGACTTTTCAAGGGTCCATATGGACCAATAGAAAAGTGTCACGTGGCACCACCCAGGGAGCACCACATGTCAGTACGACAATGACAGGGAAATCCACGTCAGCATATAGGCGGGCATATCAGTGGGCGCCACATGGCCCAATCATCGGGCGACATGTGGCATCCCAGGAATGCCTAATGTTGGCCTGTAAATGATTTTAGTTTTAAAAAAAGAAATGGCGGGTCCGCCAAATCTGGCGGACCACGCCAATTTTGAATGATTGTTGGCGGAGTTTCTAGCGGACCGCTAAAATTAGTGTAGGACAAACAATATAATATATATATATATATATAAACCAACTACCAAAAACGGAGTCCGGCGGGTTCGACCCCGGAACCTCCGCCTAGTTCAACGCCTTCATAACTCCGCCTTAACCAACGCGCCTACGGGTGTTGCTTGGTATATTCGTCGTTACTGTTATTTCAAAAGTGAAAATCCTCCTAGAGCTAGGGTAGAGAGGCACAACCGTATTGTACGACCACGGGCATGGATTTTGAGACGAAGACTATCATTATTGTAGGTTGCAGCGAGCACGGAAATCGAGACAGAATTCCTCTTGGGCCTAGGAGTGCCAGAGTCGGATCAGAGCGTGGAGACAATCATTTTTGGGTAATTCAATGCCACGAATCCAATAGTGATGTTTGTTTTATGATTTGAGCATTATTGCTACAACTTGATTTCAGAATGAGGTATATTCATGTATTTGCCAAATTCTTTTGCCGAGTTAATGAAAGAGCCTACCCATTTGAGAGCAGGACCCAGAGACGTAGTCCACCAGGGACGAACTCCATTATCAATTTTTTGTGTTCAGATTTGATGCTTATGCCTTTTCATTTTTAAGTTTTCCCTTCTTTAATGGTGCACTTTAATTTATGCTCATTTAATACAATTCTTTATAAGTCACGATGAAAAGATCCCAGATCAATTAAGGGAGGTTCAAATGACCTAGATGCAGTTATTGATCTCGGTAGCGCTGCATGAACAAGACACAAAACAAGAGAAACCTAAAGTTTCAAAAGAAAAGAGCAACTCTTCAAAGTATTATGCAAAATTGAAGGAAGCCCCCCTGTAGCCAAATCAACTAGATCTTGCAAGAGGAAGCTTCAACTATAACAAGAACCTGGATCCCCTATTTCAAGGCATGAGTCTAAGAGTTTTTATAGAGTGTATACAAGGAGAATGGAAAAACAAAGAGCATAACAACAATAGGAAGTCAAGTCAAAACCCGAAACAAGGGCTTGTGATAAACCTATAGAGAAAACCACAGAGAAAAAATAGAGTAAGTTGGACAAAGGAAAACAAGTTGCAAATTATCGCATCATGCCTAAGACTATAGAAACAATTAAATTAAGGCTCAACTCCGAAGCTTTATTCAATCCCTCCCTCAAGAAAGACAATTTGATTATCATAGATGAAGATGTAGTGGAGTAGGTGCAAAAGAAGATCCTAAGGGCGAGGAAACAACCACCAGTGCCATATATAGAGTTGTCAAATTCTGAAGTAGAGATAGAGAAGGATCCTACCTACACCCAAGAGATAAATGAGCTGTCAGGACCATACCTACAAGAAGCCTGTTATCCCCGATATCTAGGGATAACTAGGAGATCATGTCTCGAGGCCCACATGGTCCTAGAAATGGAGTACGAGAGCAGATTGACTTGAGCATGGCCCTTGAGGGCCCATCTTTTCTTCTTCTCAGCCTGACTTGTCCTGCCAGCAGTACCAGCCTCCATCACTACCGGCCTGGGCTTGTATCAGAAAAGGCTCTTGCTCCATGAGGTAATTGGTCCGAGGTATCATGGTATGTGTCATATTTGATCATTATGACCTTCTTATGTATGCATTAGATCTCTTTCATTTCAGATAACTGCTTGGATCTTACACTAATCCACTTGA
>ML850372.1:28434-51885 GCA_009831015.1 Picea engelmannii
AGAAAGGAATTATTTATGAGAAGGATTCTGTAAAGTTTGTAAACCTTTACAGCCATCACAGTGAACCCTGGATTATAAATACAATCTGTATATGTTAACATTCTGTTCAAAATGTGGATATTCATCTACTGTTATCATAGATCAGTGAAGATGTGATCGATCTGATCCATCAGTAAAGAATTGAATCCAAAGGAAGGATACGGTAAGATTTCATAAATGTTTACAGTGAGGAAAGCTCTGATTATTATGCATAGTCTATGTGTGCATAACATTTGAACCGACGGAGGACAATAGAGCGGAATTCAAAGAGTTAAAGGATTGACGGTTCAGATCATATGAGAGATCGACGACCAGGATGAAAACGGAGGTTGCAAAGCCCAGGAAATGGACGAATGAGATCTAAACGGAGTCCAGTAACAAGGAATAGACGACCCAGATCACAAGCAGAAGGTGGATGGTCAAATTTCAATGCGTTTTGGGGACTTCCGTTGAGGCCACGCGTCCATCGGTGAGTGGGAACGGAAATATCATGGTAAGTATAAAAAAAAGATGTTAAGTTGATTTTCGTTGGGGGTTATGGTCACGTTGGATGGTCACAAGGTGCTTTACATTATGCACAAAATCATTTCCGTTGGGTGTAATAAAACAAAAGGTGCCTAATTCGCCAAATTCGGCAATAGTTCTATCAAATAGAACGGATATGCCAAAAGGTGCTTAGTTTATCAAATTCAGCAATAGTTCTGTCAAATAGAACAGATATGCCAAAAGGTGCTTAATTTATCAAATTCGGCAATAGCCCTGTCAAAGAATGATGAAGACCATATGCAAGAAAGATTCCAGTACAGTAAATGGCGGAATCGAAGATCTGCTTCGACATAGCAGGGTGAGCCTGCATTAGCTACGTTCGACACATTAGGACGGCATGGCAATTATCGTCACATTGTGATGATGATCCTATGTTCATCACATTGTGGCTATTTTCATCACAATGTGACGATGGAGATATGTTTGTGACATTTTGATGATAGGGAAATGTTCATTACATTGTGACGCTACTATGCTTGTCATGTGGCGTACCATATATAATGAATTAAGGGCGATGTTCATCACATTGCGACGTTACTATGTTTTTCATGTGATGCTACCATGTTCATCACATTGTGACAATATGGCTATGATCGTCACACTACGAAAACATAGTTATTGTAATATTCCAGATATTAAAAAAGTACGCATAACAAAAATAAATAGCTAGAAATGTAGACAAACAACAATATAACCATAATAACTCCACAATAATACCAAAATGATACTAGAATAACACCAAAAAGAGAACTTTGATTACTAAAAGAAATGTTCACTTGCCTCTTCAAGGGGGAAACCTCCAGCAGAGCAAAGATCTATTACAATAATATCCAAGACAAAAGTTCTCATACCCTAGACTCATATTTATACTAAATATGTCTATCAAAAGAACCATCTAGAGGAAGATCCTTCAAGAAGCGGAAGCTTCTATTATGTCTTCTTACATTGGACTTATTCTTCCTTATTGCTATGCCTTATTAATATTTACCTTTATTACATGGAAATATATTATTCTACCTACGTGAGGGGTTAGGTCTCTAACATGCCATCCCCCTTAAAAACAACCTTGTCCTCAAGACTTGAGATGCGGGATTTGCTACAGAATGGTAGTTGGTTCCCAAGTGGCATCTACTGGAGTTGTATCTTTCCACTGGATTGACACTTCCTTGATGGTTCACTGATGAAAAATACATTCACGCTTGTCCAAAATTGCTTGTGGTTGTATCCAAATGGAGCCTTCTTCATCCAACTCAGGAAGGTTGGTTTGATTTTGGCACTTAGTTCCAATCACCTTATTTAAGCAGGAAACATGAAAAACATGATGGAGCTTAGAATGACTAGGAAAATCTAACTGATATGCCACCTATCCCACATGCTTGAGAACGGTATAAGCACCATAAAAGTTTGGCACCAGTTTCTGACAATGGTCGTCCTTGAGGTAATTTTGCTTGTAAGGTTGTAGTTGAAGAAACACTTGATCCCCTTCTGCAAATTGATGTTCAGAGTGACCTTGATCTGCTTGTTGCTTCATGTGATTATGGGCCATGATTAAATTCTCTTTGAAGGTACGAAGAATAGCCTCTCAAACTATAAGTGTTTGGTCAATCTCTTGGACCTTTGAGACACCTGGAAAATATGAGAGAACTGAAGGTGGATTTTTTCCATATACCTCCCTAAAAGGAGCCATGTAGGTAGTTGTATGGTATGAAGTGTTGTACCACCATTCATCTAGTGGTAACAATTGAGCCCATTGATTCTACCTTTCCAATGCAAAAAACCTCAAATATGTTTCCAAACATTTGTTGACAACTTCAGTTTGACCATCAGTATGAAGATCATAAGTTGTGTTGAGATGAAATTGGGTGCCTTGTAGCTTGAACAGTTCTTGCCAGAAATTGCTGGTGAAAGTTGGGTCACGACCAGAAACAATAGATTGTGGCATGCCATGAAGCTTGAAGACCTAATCCATGAAAAGTTGAGCCACAATGGATGTTGTAAATGGGTGTTGAAGAGAAAAAAAATGAACATACTTGGATAGACAATCAACTAACACCATGATGATTGATTTATTGCCCGATTTAGGTAAGCCTACAATAAAATCCATAGAGATATCCCTCCAAATAGTAGGTGGAATCGGAAGTGGTTGTAGTGTGCCAGGAGATTTGACTGTTTCTCCCTTGTTGCATTGACACACATCACATTTAGCCACAAAATTATGAACAACATGTTTCATACCATCCCATAAAAAATAACGTTTGACCCAGTCATAGGTTTTGGTAAACCCAGAGTGCATGTCTATGGGTGTAGCATGAAGCTCAGAAAGTACCGTGGATTTAAGTTTTGACTATTTACTTAAATACACAAGGCCTTTGTATCGAAGCTCATCATTGAGCCAAGAGTACCCTGGGGAAAATCAAGAATTGGACTGCAATTGTTGTATCATGTCTGAACTTTTGGGATCATGTATCCATTCCTGGCGAACAACTTGGAGCCAATATGGTACAAATAAGGAGAGAGGAAAAAGGGATCCTTTGTCTTCATATTTTCTGGAAAGTGCATCAGCAACCACATTGTCTTTTCCTTTCTTGTAAATGATCTCATAATCATATACAAAGAGCTTAGTCACCCATTGTTGTTGCTTGAGGGAGGAAGGGAGTTGTTCCAGAAAATACTTGAGTCTTTGATGATCTTCCTTAATTTGGAAGCATTTCCCCAATAGATAAGGGTGCCAAAGATCCATGGCATGCAAAATAGTCAAAATTTCCTTTTCATATATTGATTTTCCCAAACTTCTCTCGGACAATGTTTTGTTGGTAAAGGCCAAAGGTCGACCCTTTTGCATAAGGACATCACAAATTCCTTTACCAAAAGCATCACATTCTAGGACAAAGGTCTTTTTGAAATTAGGAAGGGCTAGGACTGGAGTGGTGCACATGGCCATATTCAAGGTTTGAAAATCCTAAGCAGTTAATGGAGTCCAAGTGAAATAATTATTTTTAAGGAGTACAGTGAGAGGTGTCACAATCTTTCCATAATTATTAACAAACTTGTGATAATAACATGTTAAACCCATAAATCCTCGCAAGATTTTGAGAGTCTTTGGGTGAGGCCAATCTTTCATAGCTTCAATATTTTTAGGATCCAACCTGATGTTAGCCTTGCCAATAATATGACCCAAGTACTCGAATTCTGAGGCAGCAAAAGAACATTTAGATTGTTTGAGGAAACTTTGGTGCTGAGAGAGTAAATGGAGAACTCGATCTACATGAGAAAGATGGGTTGTCTAGGTTTTTCTATATATGAGGATATCATCAAGTAAAACTAAGACAAAATGATGGAGAAAAGGACGGAAGACATGATTCATGAGGCTTTACAAAGTGGAGGGAGAATTACACAAGCCAAAGGGCATGACCAAAAACTCATAGTGGCCCTCATGAGTTCTGAAGGAAGTATTAGGAATGTTTGCCTCTTTCATATGGATCTGGTGGTAGGCCAAATGAATATCAAGTTTAGTAAATAATTGAGCACCACTCAATTCATCCAAGAGGTCATCAATGATAGGAATTGGAAATTTGTCTTTAATGGTGAGTTTTTTTAGGGCGTGAAAGTCAGTACACATGCACCAAGAACCTTATTTCTTAAGTACCATGACCACAGGAGAAGAGTAGGGGCTCGTAATAGGGTGGATAACACCTACATTGAGCAGTTCTTGAACCATTTTCTCAATTTCATTTTTTGGGGAAAATGGGTGACTATAGGGACGGATATTGGGAGGAAGGCTTCCTAAGACAAGGGGAATGGAATGATCTTGAACACCATGGAAAAGAGGGATTCCTTGGGGAGTGGAAAAAACACTTTATGTTTATAGAGGATGGATTGGAGCTCCTGCGGCACAGAGGGTGTCTCAGTTGCTTGTGTGGCATGGAGTTGGGAAATAATGCCAGAATGACCTTTTTTTAGCAGCTTTTCCATGCGATGGGAACTAATGATCTCCGGGGAACCAGTGGTGATGCCTTGGAACTTATGTTGTTGTCCCTCCTAGTCGAATTTCATGGATAATTCCTTAAAATCCATGAGAATGGGACCCAAGGTCCTTAGCCACTATGCACCCAACACAATGTCACAACCGCCCATGTCGATAGAAAACATATGAGATTTTAGATGGCATTCACCAATTTGGAGACACACATTTTCATAATGCCCTCCACATTTCATGGAACCACCATTGACAATCATGATTTGGAAATTATTGACTGCATGAATATAGAAATTAGTTTCTTGGGAAATGTGGCGATGAATAAAATTATGGGTGCTTCCACTATGCTTGATGTAACCAATTAGCTTGAGGGTTTGGGGAGCAGAGAAGCCAATGAGATCATTTAGGTAAATGAACGGTTCTACTTTGATAGGGTATGAGGGGGGGATTATGTCAGTGGGTTCAAGTGACACAGACACAAGGGGAGCCTCAACATCCTCTTCTAAAACATCCTCTGAGATGGCCATAAAAATATTTTGTTCCTTACACTTGTGTCCCAGAAAATATTTCTCATCACAATTATAACAAAGGCCTTTGAGTTGGAGTTCATCCATTTCATCCCTGGTCAATTTCTAAATCTTTATTGGAGTATAAGGAGGAGTGGGAGTTATTGGTTTAGTGTGAGGAATAAAGGAGGATTTGTGGTTTTGAAAAGAGACAAACTGTTGTGATTCCTTGTCTCTTTTAGTAGCATCCACCAAAATTTGAGGCCGAGCCATGAGGACATGAGAACTAATCTCATCCTTGAGGCCAATGATAAAAAATTCTTAGAAAAAATCATCATACATTCCCTCTGTACGAAAATCCAGTCACTCAAAAGAAACTATAAAGTCTTCCACTGTGTCAGATTGTTTCAACTTTGTCAAATGACCTAAATGGTTGGTGTCAGTGTCAAAGAATTCATAAATCTCTGCAACAAAGTGTGTCCAAGCCACATACCCTTGGCTATCATGTTTTCTCCACTTCCACCATTGCCAACGTTCTTGATCTAGATGGAGAACACCATACAATATTTTGGCCAACTCATTTGTAATGCCATACAAAGAGAAATAATGTTCCATTTGATTTACCCAACCAGTGGGATATGATCCATCAAATTTGGTCACATCCACATGCGGAAGGTGTAGGTCATGCTAAAAGTGATGGGGATGAAAATTTTGAGAATGAGAGGAATTTTCACTTTCGGTATGCAAAGGTGGGTTAGATAAGGGAAGATCTGCAAGGATATGCAGCTTGGCAAAAATCATCATAGTGATAGATTCAAGCTGGGTAGTAATGTCTTGTTTGATCTCTTGTTTGAGTTCTGTGATTGAGGTGGCGATGGAGGAATGCATATTTTGATTGATGGTGGAAATATTGGCACTGAGTTGTCACACTTCTTGTTGGGTTTCTGTGAAATTAGAGTGCAAGGTAGTGAAGCGAGCTTCCAAGTCTTGGCTATGGGTATGGACCATGATGACGAGGGAACACGAAAAGGGGTGGGTGGGACCACACGGAAAATGGGTTATGGTTGAATTGCATCACAACAATCAGGGCGATGAGTGGAATCCAATGGGGTAAATCCCAAATAAGGGTGTTGTAAGGGGGTCGGGTCCACAAGAAAAAAAAATTGTTGAAAAGTGATAGGTATTATTCTGATAAGGGTGAAGAGATAAATCCAAGGGAATAGGTCTCAAATAATGGTGCCAACAGGATTCTACTCCTACAAAGTTATACTTCGATCTGAAGAATATTGCAGTGATGAAATTCCCAAATGCTTAACAAGAAGAAATGTGTAGTAATTTCGCAACTTGAATGCAAGAGACACAGTTGTGCCGCAATAGATCTTGTATGTTATGTTTTTGTTTCCATCCCAAGGGTTAGGTATTAAAGGGTTCTACAGACAAGGTTTTTCCATGTGTTATATCGCTCTGATATACGTGTGGGGTCCAACAGTAGTAATCGACCCAATATCTCAGGGCACCAACTAAGGAGGCTAGACCATGCCCTTAGTCGTACTACCCAACTACCTAGCTATTAGAGAGTATCTTCCCAAGTGTTGTTCTTGGTGGCACTATAGCAGTCAGGAGGTTGATCGGTTTATCTATGGAGGACTTCAGGAGATCTAGGTCGATATGTATACAGGTGTTGTCTGATGTGCTACCACTCGAAGGGGTGCCAACAAGGGTTACAAGGGTGGACAATAGATGTGTGCTTATGTACCACTTGTATTTCTTGTGTGTATGAATCCTTGATCACGGGTTTATGTGTGTAATGACAGATCTCTATAGCTTAAAGACGTCGGAATACGTCTCTACCCTGAAAAAAAATTAACCCACAATTTTCTTTCAAGGAAGGTGCTTTGATACCACTTGTAATATTCCAGATATAAAAAGGTATGCAGAACATAAATAAATAGCTAGAAATGCAGATGAAAAAAAATATAACCAGAACAACACCACAATAATACCAAAATGATACCAGAATAACACCAGAAAGAGCACTTTGATTACAGAGAGAAATGTTTGCTTGCCTCTTTGAGGGGAAAACCTCCAGCATAACAGAGCTCTATTACAATAATATCCAAGACAAAAGTTCTCATACCCTCGACTCCTATTTATACTAAATATGTCTATCAAAAGAACCATCTAGAAGAACATCATTCTAGAAGCGGAAGCTTCTATTATGTCTTCATACATTGGACTTATTCGTCCTTATTGCTAGGCCTTATTAATATTAACCTTTATTACATGGAAATATATTATTCTATGTACGTGAGCGGTTAGGTCCCTAACAATGATGCTCGTCACATTGCAATGACGAGGCAATGTTCATCACATTGCGACAGGGTGGTTTTCATCAGGTTTCAATGATGAGGATATGTTCATCATATCATGATGACGAGGCTATGTTTTTCACATTATGACAATATGGCGATGTTCATCACAACGTGACGATGAGGCTATGCTTGTCACATTACTATGATAGGGAAATGTAACGTCACATTGCGATGTTACTATGTTTGTCATGTGACAATACCATATTTGTCACATTGTGAGAATATGGTTATGTTCATCATATTACCACAACGGGCCTATGTTCATCATATTACAATGGTAGGTAAATCTTCGTCACATTGCGACGTTACTATGTTTGTAATATTGTGATGATATTATGTTGATCACATTGCAACATTACTATGTTCCTCATGTTAGAACATTTGATTTTGTTCATCACATTGCAAGGTCAGGTTATGTTTTTCACATGACAAGGTTGGTTTAAGTTCGAGACATTACAAAAATGAAGTTTTGGGCAAGTTAAAAAATAAAATTAATGAAGTGTTTCCTTTGTCACAAAGATAGGAATGTCGAACTGATGTGATATATTACAATGAAGGAAACTTAGAATCATATTTGTTTTAAGGACATTGATAGAAAATCATATTTAACTTTATAGATGATGATTTTTAATTGTTCTAAAGACATCGATAGGAAATCATCTTGAACTTTGTAGATGATGAATTATACTTGTCTAAGGATATTGATAGTAAATCTACTTGATTTATACTTGTTCTAAGAACATTGATAGCAAATCATTTAGTAATGTGTACTTATTATAAGAACATTGATAGAAAATCATCTATAACTTTATAATTTACAATCCTTCTCAAGATACATTTACAAATTTATAATGTTTCTTCCAAATTAAATATATTTACAATTTAATGGATTAAAATTAAATTATTATTATTATTGAAATTGAATTAAAATAAACCCTAATACAAATAACCATACCCCTAATTTTAATAGGAATAACCCCAACCCTAATGTGTCCCTATAAATAACCCTAATAAACGTAACCATAATCCTAATAACTATTGATGTTAATATATTATTAATACATTGCTTGTTGACATCTTTAATTATTAATATTGATTAATAATTAGTGTATAAAGAGTATGCATGTTACATACCTAAAGTACCCATTGTAAAACATAGTTAATTATGTATATTAATAATAACTAATAATATAATTATCATTATTAATTAAAAATTATTATTGTATTATGTATAATAATTCTTAAAATATTAATTATACTTTATTAATAGTATTACTAATGACTATTAGTTATGAATCAATAAAACATTAATAGTAATATTAATAGTTATTATTACTATTCACTAATAATAACAACAAGTACTCATTTATAGTAATAATAAATATATTAATTATCACAAATTATTAATAACTATTAATATAGTTAATGGATGATATTAAATTAACTCCTAATATTAATAATATAATATAATATTAATCAATTTTTACTATAATAATGTAATATTAATAACACTAATCCTAACCCTATTAATAATTAATGTATTATTAATTAATACATTAACTCTAACTTTAATAACCCTAACTTTATTAATTAATATATTATTAATAATCTTAACTCTAAAACATCCAAAGATGCAAACCAGTCGATTTAACTTGGTCATTAAAAAAGTGATTAATTAGACCCAATTTCAAATCCATAACATAAATGACACCAAAGATTTTATATTAAGTCCTAGAGTTTTCAAAAACATAAATAAAAATTATTTTATTATTGGAGTGCAATGAGATTTTTCCATAGAAAAGAAGATTTTAAATAACTTCTTAAAGTCTTATTGATTTATTAAACAATATCACTTGTTTATATAAATTTTTAAGAATTTTAATAAAATGTGATCAAATTGTTTTTTTTCTAAATTACAAATACTTTTATTTTTAGCTGGAATATGTTGATATAGTTACAGAGAGGAAGGAGATGCTCGCCATGATTTCCTTTGAACAACGAAATTCATTACAATCGTGACACGAAATCCATTACAATCACCATGGAGAATATGAAACGACTTGCCAATATGGCGGCTACGGTCCATAGGTGTATGGTAGATTGAATGTTGTAAAAGAGAAAAAGGTAATAGTGAAGTAAATTTTTAATTTCAAGTAAATTTATTAATCACTTAAACGTGGCAATTAGATGGTCACGGATTAATTTATTAATCACTTAAACGTGGCAATTAGATTGTCACAGAGTAATTTATTAATCATATACGGATGCATTCAAAACATCTTGAAAGTTATGAACATGAGATCTCATTCATTGATTTGAAAGGACGACGAAGAATATGCCAACATCTTCAGTTGATAACCATACGATTGGAATTTATCATTAAAATATCATTAAATGTGCCCATTTCCAATAGGTGTACGCCTTTAGGCATAATAAGATAAATTCAAATAACAAAATTCCAAAATCTTGATAAAATGAGACAGCGTATGAAGTGGAAGCATCAAATATTAAAAAGATTTTATTTTTAGGATTATCAGTTCCACTAGTCCAGGTATGCCTTCAACATTCGAGTATCATAAAGGAACTGATTAAAAGGGTAGAAAGGCGATAGCTCATACACAAGTGTCAAACATTTCAAAGGAGATTTATTTTTTTACTATTAGTTAAGCATTTCCAGGCATGAGGATAGTATTCAATGAGGTTAAAGACTGTAGTTGAAGACTTTTATGGGAGAAGCGATTTTTAGCAGGTTAGGAATTTTTTGGGATAGCAAGGACTATGTCCTTTTTAATGAATCTTGTGGGGATATTGTAATTTTTCAAGCACCAAGGATCAATCTATGAATTCACAGCTCATCCTCAACAAAGCCCATTTATTCTCTTCATTTTTTGTATTAAGTTAAATCCACTCAACACAGTCATTTAATCCTTTCTATTCTGGAAAAACTTGGTCCGGATTATGTTGTTTTCATCTCATGTTTCCATACAAACATATTCATTTCGGTACTATCTAGAAAATTCCGATATTAGATCATTTTATTGAATCCCTCACACATGAGAAAGGAAATATCATCAAGATGGGGATATTCAAAGGATCCAATGTGCATGCACTTGTTGTGAATGAAAGAAGGAACACATCCAATCCGAAGATGAAGAAAAAAGGAAAGGGAAAGGCGCATGCATATCCAAATAAGGAAGGGTACTCCAAACCCTTTGATGATTCCTTGGGCTCCAAAGGTGGAAAAGGAAAGAAAGGGAAGACCAAATGTGGTTAATGCAACCACAGTTATCATCCTGATTCTGCATGCATGAAGAAATACATTGATCAGATGGCGTGGTTCCTTTAGAAGAACAACCTCGCGAATCACATTCCCAAAGCTTCCTAGGAAAATCTGAAAGATCAAATCAAACGAGGTAAATATTATGCATTGATTTCCATTAACTATTCTCTTGATGCATGGATCTTAGATTTAGGCGCATCCCACCATATGGCAACAACAGATAATATTTTATCTTCTAGTTTTGCATGCACGGTTCCTCCCATTCTCATGGGAGATGATACCCCAATTGAGGTCATTGACCAAGGGAGAGTAGAACTCCAACACAAAATTTTTTAGAACATCTTGCATGTTCCAAAAATATATGCCAATATTCTCTTTGTTTATCATATAACACATTTTGTGTAAATTTTCACATGCAACTCTATGTGACTAATTTTTAGATCTGAAAATTCCTTCCTAGTGAACTAACAATAAAACCCTAGTTGTTATCACTTAACAATTGTACACTGAAAACTATTGATGGAAAATATATGCAAAAAAAACAACAATATCATAAATGAATCATTAGCACATATATGAGATGCCAAAAAATAAATTGTAACCTTATTAATTTCAAATATTCCGAGGGAAAAACTAGCCCTCCCAGCCAATACAAGTAACCAAGATCCGAGGACAACCTTTTTCTCCAATAGCCATCCAAATTAGAAAACCAAACCTCAAAAATGTACCTGTAAATTTACTTTTTCCAAAAATCTACTATATACCACTTGTACTATCTACTAACATCATATGTCAGCTTGTACGAACCTACTCCTACCTAGAAAAATTTGTACATGATTTACCTTAATTCAACATACATACTTACACGATTGTGCCCACTGCAACCCGCATATATGTTATTCACCATCCTGCAACCTGCATGCATACAATATACAGTTTTCTGCAACCCACGTATATACGATTCAACCCACTGCAATCTGTGTACAAGTACTAAAAACTTGTACAGACACCTCCATACAATTCGTTCCCTGCGGCTTTCTCTCTTGAATATTCTAGGCCATATTTTCCATCATGCAGAATTTATCTTTGTTGAAATAACCAATCCTTCTAGCACAAGTGTTGACTAACTTATGCTAACTCCATCACCACAATGTCACAATGATTTGTCACAATCTCTCCTCTCCTTATATAGGAGTCTAATGAGTGATTTTAGGCACCCCTTCTAAACTTAACAATTAATTACAATATTGTATTCATCTTTGTGAATGTAACACCCCATCACAAGCCCAAAAGTCCCATCAACTTTCCCATGAGGCTTTGGCCTCATTCCAGAGTTGATTCCACTGAAACGAAAGGCTAATCTAGTGTCAATGAAGATTCCCACATTCCTGGCACCTTGGCCTCTTATGAGAATACCTCTCGAAGCTACAATAAACAACACTCCCTCTTAGAATGGGAGGTATCCCATCCATAATCATCTATATGTACCTTTATATCCCACACTAGAAGTGACTCTATCGTTGGTGAATTGGTGGCATAGTGGACCAGTAATGTTCAAAATAGAGAATGATAATCGTTGGCCTGTAGAATTTTAGGAAGTGAGAAGAATTCAAATCGCACCATCCTTGTGGATTTGTTGTAGTCTTCATAGATTATTGGTTGGATCATGATCCCAAATTTCAGTGAACAGATTAAGGTGCATAAATTCCATAAAGCGACATAATCTTCATTGAATAGATTAAGGTGGAAAGAAACCCTTGTGTTTCAAGGCCATGCATTCAGGAGCTGTAGGAAAGAATACATTGGCGTCGAAATATAATAAGTTGTTGCTAACAGTCACTAAGAAGTTGTTGCTAATAGTCATAGAGAAATGATTTCTCTGTGTCAACGAAATAATATCATACTTGAGGAGTCGTGCGGGATGATGTTGACATATCAGAATGAGTTGACTGGTAAGTGTTATGATACATAAAGTTTAGTATTTTTTACAAACTAGTATAAGCAAGTCTTGTTTTTCTTGCATCATTAATTCCCTATCCCAATCAAACTAGACCTGGGATGTTTATCTCTAGAGATTTTCACAAAGCGGGAAAATAATAAGAGCAGTCATTCCACAAGAGGAAGAACTAGAGGAAGAATATGAGTAACATTAAAAACAACAGTAATAGAACCATAGTTTTAAAAACTAGAACCAACACCGGTAATGAACTAGAAAAGGTCGAGGTTCCAACCGAAACTGGTAATGAACCGGTCCAACTAGTTTCAATGAACCGGTTTTTTAAAAAATACATAAAATATTTAAATTTTAACCGAAAAAAATATTATTTTTAAGATTTTAAATCATGTTTCCAAAGCATTAGAGACAATTAGAGACAACATATCCAAAGTATTCTCATGAATATATCTTACAGATGCAATGGGTGTGTTATTTATGCGACACCAAAGATAGAGACAATTAGAGACAACATATCCAAAGTATGCTCATTAATATATCTTACAGATGCAATATGTTTTGGTTCAAGTAGTGAAGCACCGATGACATTATTTACTTGGAAATGATCATAAGATTCTCCACTCTATAGTTCCTCTAAAGATGGATCAAAATTGAGAATGCATTCCACATGAAGTGTAATAATTATTTTTAGTAGTTCAAGATTGTGATTTTAAGTACCAAAAAAGAAACACAAATAAAGTGGCAGATTTCCTATTATGACCAACAACAGTTGGATTGACAATGTTTTTGCAATTTCAACAATTGTCTAGACTTCATGCAGATTTATGTAGTCTTGCAAATCTTTGTGATGATGCCTCCATAGGAAGGATTTTGTAAAAAAACAGCACTATTATGTTCCTTTTGGAGATTTCCAAGTTAACTTAAGAGTGTACATTGTCACCTCGTACAATCTCCCTGCACTTTGTGTTAGTTCTTTCTAACCATAGGGGGGAATACCTATGCAACCTGTACAGGTAGTGTGAACCCTAAAGATAAAAAAATCTCTACCATATTGCAATAAATGCTTGTTGTAATTCAAAATATAGACCTGTAATCTGCAATTAAACACACTAAACAGCAAGAAAAAACACAAATTTACACCTAAGGATGATTATTCACTTGGGGAAACATGCAAATCTTCTGTTAAAACACAAAAACCTGCTCTTAAAATGGAAGTTATGCGTGCAAAAATGTAAAATAAAGCAATTGTAAAAATTGTCTTTGACTCAGACTCGAACTCGACCTCAGACTCATCATCTAAATGCTCCCAAATTCTCCCAAATATTGAATAAAAGAGGTGTGAGGCACTTAGAGGGGAGTGAGTGTGTCTTATAAACTAGAATTAGGGTTTAGGGGATCTTAGGTTTTAGGTTTAGGCTTTAAGTTTTAGGTTTTAGGGGGTTTTAGGTTTTAGGGACCAAACTGGTCGGGTTATTACCAAACCGGTCGGTTTATTACCAAACCAGTCGGGTTATTACCAAACTGGCCGGTTTGGTCATAAACCAACAGACCAATTCAGTTTATTGGTCGGTTTGAACCGGTTGACCATCAAACCGGTAAAACCGACCAGTTCTGGTTCCGATTCACCGATTTTTAAAATAGGGGATAGAACAAGGAGAAGAGGAACAAAAAAATGCAGAAACATGGATTGCTATGAAAGGTAGACATGTAACCAAAAATTCCATTGCCATTGCAAATGTGACCATCATTAATACAGATGATGAGGAGGTTCATATCTTGGAATATCCTATGGAGAAAGTGGCCCCGTGCCAAATTGTTGAAGAAGGAACTCTGAGAAAATAAAAATGGAGGCAGAGGGTTAGACCATTCCCAGATTGTCCAAGAAGGAAAATAACAAGATTCTCAGTCACTATGAAATCATATGTGGCTAATCTCCAAGAATCCCTTCTTGCCACATAAGAAACAACAATGGGAGATGAAATAATTGTAGAATAATTTCAATAATTTATTGTTGTCACACGAGAACCAACAACAAAGCATATGGAAACCATGAGAGTATCTCCAAATTCGATTGTTGTTACATAATAACTAGCAATGGGAAATCTCACTATTATTAAGATTTGGAAACAAAATACATGAATGACTCATCAGAAGATGACCTGGATACTAACTTGGCACCTAGGTGCACAATGACAACAAAACATGTCATTGTTACACAAGAACTAATGACAAAATACCATGTCACTGCTACACAAGAACCAGTGATAGAAGAACCTCTCATTGTTACACAAGAACCAGTGATAGAAGCTTCAATTGTTGCTATAGAAAAATTGGGGAATGAATATGAAAATGGTGTGGACATTATTACACAAGAACCAACATCTGGAGGTCTTATTGATTCTCCACAAGAACCATCATCAAAGACATAAGTAAAGGACACCCTTTCTTAATGTTCTTGAAGTGCGGAATTGAAGGAGTTTGTTCCAAAAGCATCCAGGACAACTAGAGTAAAAGCTTCAAAAAGACTCAATTCTATTCCATCCATTCTTAGTAAATTACATTTGAAACCCTCCTATGATAATCTTTTAAAATTTCATCATAGCATAAGGAGGAAGAACGAGAGGCTTAAAAGGAAGTTGATGCTTCTTAAAATCAAAATGAAGGAAGTAATGCCTCAGTCAAGGCTAGATACACTAGTTCAAGCACTAGAAGAGAGTGCATGGTCACCTTCTGTTGTGCTTGAAGGTGACCATATGCAAAATATAATCATTATAGAATCAGTTTCTGCCAAAGCAATTTCTACGGAAGCTGGAAGTGATATCTTTGAGATTGGTAACAGTGAAGTTGAGAAAAAATTGTTAGAAATTATTCTCGAAGTTATTTCTAAAGTTGGCATTTCTGATGAGACCGTTATAAATCCATGCATTTCTGCTATGAAACTTGAAGTTCATTCAACAAGACCCAAACATATGAAATAATGAATGCTACAATAAGCACCTAGACAAATGATGTAGAAATTATTGATGTAAAATCCATTGTTCAAACTACAGGCACTCAAACAATGGATGAAGGGTAGATGGAATTTATGGAGAAAGAAATACTAAGAGATAAGATAGCCAAATGGAGGAATGTTGCAGGAGATTATGGGAAAGGAACAATGCTTGTAGTTGGACATCGAAAATCCATTAAAACTTTGACAAAAAAGTGGGAAGAATTTTATGCTGAGGACAGACACCAATGGGAGGAATTGAAAGAAGAATGGATGAATATTTTTGCACTAAAGAAAGAAGTGGAGACGCTAAAAATAGAGAAGTTGTAGATGTATAAATTCACTCAATATGTTCTTATTTGAAGGAATCCTTCAACTATATATGGTATGTTTCTACGAGAGATATTCACAATGTATGTTCTTCAAGCTTTAGAAGATGGAAGACCTCGTGATTTTAGAATTGTCACTTCATTCTTAGAATCCTATATTTCTAGTAGTATGGAGGATATAAATTTGTTGTGTGAATGCTATCAACATGACCTCATCTTATTTCATATAGGAGGTGGAATCCCAATCCATTTGTAGGAGACATTCAACTGAGAGATTTTGCATCATATGTGAGTAACCAGATACAATGGGGACATGCATATGACAAAGGGGAGGAAAATGATTGTCATAATAATTTTTGGATCACAAGTGAACATGTCAAAACAAGGATTGTTCTTGCAAAGCATTGGAAGTTCCTGGAAGCATCAAAAAGGGCTACTCATCTCCTTGGAATTCAACAAGAGGTTATCTCACAATGTACTCCTAAGATTAAAAACATGAGGATGGAAGCTTTGTTCCATTGTAAAAGAAGATGGGAGTGTATAAGAATTGCATTAAGATACTGGGAACCCCTTGACTATCCTAAATTTTTGGAAGTTGTAAACATGATAGAAAAGTATGGTCGATGCATGACAACTTGTGTAAAACTATGGATAGGACTTCATTTCCACTTTCTCTTAATTTGGCGCCCTACACCAGTCTATCAATGCCAATAAAAATGGGATGCACTAGAAGACAAAAATATGTGGGAACATATTCAAAGGAATTATGGGTACTATGCAGGATCATAATGAGAAACCCTGCATATAGTTTGAGCAATCTCCACTCCATTGCAAATACATATTTAGACTGAGTAGTTCAGATGCACATGGATGTGAAACACCTTTAGTTGGGGGGAGATGATGGGCTCCTGAAGTATCACTTTCAATTCCCTTTTTCCTTATCTACATATACCCCTTTTTCCATTATACATCATTATCCTTGATAAATTCCTACATTATCGACAAATTCTAACAAAGGTATCTCTTTCCCTTTAAATGTGGTATTTTATTGAAAATTGTTAACATATTAAGGAATTTTGTATGCTTTGAGACTAACCTGTAGGATAAGGTTTTCTAGGAGACAGGTTGAATGCTACAAGTATTCATTTTGTTGATAAAGCCAATTGCTACGAGTCCATAAAGAATAGATGTTATATGGTCATAGCTACCAAAGGATGAGTCATCACTATGAAACTATATTCCAATCAACATGAAAGGTATTTTATGATGTGTACTTCCATTATGATGCATGCCATTGATTAGTTTGATCTATCAATACTCCAATTTATGAGCTCAACTTGATTGTGCATCTTTTGTTGTTAATCCAAAAGTTGGCTATAGGACCCGTTTGATGGTGGATGTTGGAAAAGGTTCCATTTGTTACTCGATGGACTACGGATAGTTGAAGAATATTGTTGTTGATAGGACCACCATCGAGATATATGTTGAATATTCCATGCTTCTCTGAAAAATGTGAATGCAAATCTCAAATCA
The DNA here is from genome assembly GCA_009831015.1 of Picea engelmannii. Taxonomy (NCBI): domain Eukaryota; kingdom Viridiplantae; phylum Streptophyta; class Pinopsida; order Pinales; family Pinaceae; genus Picea; species Picea engelmannii. Next base: position 45,959 of record ML850372.1, read on the forward strand.
ATTTCGAGCTATTCGTTGGGTAAATGAAATCTGCATCTAACATTTTTTGCAATTCTTGTCTGAAAATGTCTTTTAATGCAGGGTTCATCCTCCTTTGAGGATACATAATAGGTTTTCAGTCATATTTAATGTAAATGTGACATGTATAGATTGAGGTTTGGGTGCCTTTCGTATCTTTTTAGTCCCATGCAAAGGATGAAACATTTCTTATTAGCACAACGAGTAATTTCTGCTCTAGTTTGTTAGTAATATTTGTGTTGATTTTTAATGTTTTTGAAGGTTTTATTTCTACAATTTTGACAGTGGGATTATCAGTTTCAGTTGTGAATAATTATTTCCACAAGTCTCTTTTCTTATCAGTAATATTTTCAGATTCATTTTCATCATTTATTCCTTATATTCTTACATCAACAGGGTATTGTTTTTGTAGGAAATTTGAAATAAAGGTGTCTTCATCAATTTTTCTACTAGCCAAGATTGTAATAATTGTGTATATAGGATAGGTAGAGGTATGGACCAGGTATTATTCTTCTTCTTCCACCCATATTGGAATATTTTGTGGTATTAATGGTTGGGAAAGGGGGTAAAGAACAAGTTGTTTTTTAGACTACCCATTAGTAATGGTAATGTTCCATGTCCTGCAACTAATGTATGCATATGTTGTATCTATCCAAGGTCTTCACAAGATAAAAGGATACCCATTGAATTTAGATTTGGTTTGGAGGACCAAAACATCAGTGGGATATTTCCAAGAATCAATGGAGAGCATTATGTCTTCCAGCATTCCCTTGGAATTTACTGTGGATCTATCTACAAGTTGAAGCACAGTGGATATATTTCTTAGGGACCCCTGAATGTTTAATATTAACATTCTATCATTTTTCATAACATTTATAGCAGCACCTAAATATATGAGGGTGTTTTGGATCAAGATGTAGTTAATGTGCACATTCGCTAAAGGGCTTCTTGGATCCAAATATTTAGGATCAATTATCCTTCCAAGCATGAGACCAACTAATTGTCCTATAAAATTGATTGTAGGGGTGTCCTTTTTCTTTCTCCCTGGTCTTTTTATGCATTCTTCTTTGATGAAGATGTTTTAAATAGGTACATATTTAATATCTTGTAGGAGAGGTATATTTACACATAAGTTTTGAGTTCTCCTAAGAGTTCATATTCTTCAAATCTATGATTTCTTAACATTCAACCTTTCAGTATAAGGTGGGGCTTGAGACCGTGGTAAGATGGTATCATCTTTTTCAGTCTTTGAATCCTTCATGGGATTTGGAGGTTCTTGTAAGACTTTCCCTTATCTAAGGTTTATTTCCTGAACATCTAAGGAGTAAGTTTGACATGTGTCTTCCTTGTTATACATGGGATGAATCTTCTTATTCTTTGGATTGGGGAAAGATTGAGCAAGTAATTGTGGTTGTTTAGGAGGAATATTATTCTGAATAGTGTTATTGGGTTGAGGAGGAGGAGGCATAAATGACTATTGTTGAAAATTTTGAGGCTTCCATCCTTGTGGAGGATAAGTCCAATGAGGATTTTAGGCTTGTGGCAAACTAGGGAATGGTTGTTATGGAGAATGAATAGGTTGGCCTTGGTATTTCCATTGTTTTGGAACTGTCCAAGGTGATTGGTTAGGATTATACCAAGGTTGAGAAGGAATTTGTGTATTATATCCACCAAAATACTAAGAAGGCTTGTAGCTCATACCTATTTGGAAGGGTCTTGGTGCTTCAGGTCATCTTTGGTTGATGAAGCATACCGACTCCACATTCTCTTCTTCTACTTGGATTGTATTTTTTAATCCTGGAAAAGAAGGACATTTTTCAATTGCCCGAGCTTCTTCAAAAATACCACAAACTTCTATAAGGTCAAGGGGACATTCATTCCTAAGATTCATTTTGGTGCATTTAGGGAAAAATATAGATAATGGATTTTTTTCTTCCTCGTGTTTCTTCTTGATCTGCAAAGTATCCATTTGCGTAGCTAATGAATGAAAAATATAAATTTTTATATCTTATAATAATCCTCCTATCTCATTTTTTATAAGAATTGCAGGGTTAGAAGATAATGTTAACATTCCTTTACCACTTCTACCTTTCTTTCTTGAGGATCAGGAATGATTATTGAAGACTTGCTTGATATCATCATAATTCATTTGGTAAATATCTTCATTTGATAAGAGATTTAGTGTTTCCATGAGGTCTTCTCTTACTTCTCTGAGTAATACAAGCTTTTGTGAATATTCATCTAGAGTGTAGTTGTAGCTCTTTTATAGCTTAGTTGGAATCTCTCTTTGAAGTATTCTAAGGATTCATCCACTCTTTCAGACATTCTAAATATTTTGTCTCTTGCATCCCTTTCTCTACAATAATCCTTGTACTTTTCACTGAAGGTGTTCTTCATTTGGTCCAAGCTTATGATTTCATTTCCTTCGATGCTCATGAACCATCTTAGATATTAATCGTTTAAAGTAGAGGGCTTGATATTTTTTTCATCTGCAATATAATCATAAGTTCTACATACAACTGCAAATTCAAACAAAAAGGTGTCAGGATCTTATGAAACAAGACCATGGAAGTGAGGTAAGGCAAAAGGATTATTTTTTTTCATTTTAGTTTCTCCATTGGTTTCCCGTATGGGAAACTAAAAAAACTTAGGTCAAATCTTCTTCACCGGCCATTGTATGGTTGGATGGAGATCGACCTTCTTTTGAGATATTCTTAAATTCTCTTGACTCTTTTTCTAATAAAATTTCAGTGTCTCACAACCAAATTCTAGATTACTTGGACCTGTTTTTGGGGTGAGGATTTTGGGTAAAAAAAAATCTTTCTTATCTCTAGGTCGATTCATTCATGAATAACAAATGAAACTATATTTTATTTTCTCATATATTTCTAAAATGAAAAAGACAAATATGGCAGGGATTTGTAGATACTCACTTAAAGTGAATGCACTTGGGCTTTTACACTACATAAATTCTATAGTGAGGTTTTATTTGCATCTTATTGTCTCTACTCCTCCAAGTCACTAAAAAAAATGAAATGAAATAATGTGAAATCTTGTAGCACCTCCCCAACAACAGCACCAAAAAGTGGTGGGCCTCGGAACAACAACAATAATTTTACTATTTCCTTATCTTGTTACTTTAATTATCAACCCATGGCTCATACAAAATATATAGGTGTTGTGCAAAGTATATGCAATGTGCACTAACAACATCCTAGTTTTGATTTTGATCGAGGGAACTAATCAAATGCATAAAACCTTATTACAACATGTTGAAGGAAATTTGAACTAATTGCATAAATGGAACTTGATCTCGTTGCATGAATGGAAGTGTCACCTAACTAAAAAGAAACTAATATATTTGTAGAAAAGAAAGATTAATCTAATTGAATAATTAAAAACGCATTGAGCTAAAAAGGGGAACTAACCTAATTGTAAGAAAGAAAATTATTTTCTTGCATGAAAGCAAATGAATCTAATTGCTTGAAGATTGACTCATAACCCTTGATTCACTATCATAAACCATTTTTATCTTATTAACAAATTTTATCCTCATAAAAATATATGCAATAAACTTCAACCCAAACTTTCCTATTGGAAGTTTCTACAGGAACTGTAACATTTATACAGGAATTGTAATAGTCCTATAGGAACTTCTATGGGATGGTAAGAAGAGGTCTAAAAATCATGTTAAGTTCTTCTAAACTATTGACAAAGCCAAATTATGATGTAATAAGGTATAGATGAGGTTCATATCCCTAAAAATATGCTCCCAAGAACTTCAATGGACTTGCAACCACTTCTACAGGAAACAAGATGAACATTACAAGTTACTAGAAATTGAAGTATGGGTGCAAAAATGTAATTAGAAAATGATGTGCATAGCTATCTAATTCTCTGAGAAATATTAAAAAATGAAATGCAACAAAATAATAGAAAAAAAAATACAAAAAGGGTCCTTGAGCCCTCTTGAGTGGGCCCTACCCAAGTAACACAATGAGCATATGAAAACTCTAATGAGATGGAAAAAAAAAACATCTTTATTAAACAATAGAATCTATTACATCCAAGGAGAAAAACTCCAAGTCTAAAAATCTTCTCAACAAAATACTATAACGCATTATTCAGATCTTTGTTTTTCCTCCCTAGTTCTTTCTATTGGGGGTTTATTTATACAATTAGAACTTGACCTTGTCCTTGAATTAAGGAGGGAATATGGGGAAACGCATCCTCCTTCAATATTTTGGTTATCCTTCAGATATTTCAAGTTTGAGTATGCAAATAGTGGTCATAAATTCATTGGCATCATATCTGGGGGTAGGTGGGGACAAGATCTTGTTGAGGGGACATAATTCCCCTTGACTCAACAGTAGGAGCTTCCAAGTCTATGACAATATGTTTCAAATATTTCTCCCAATTGATCTTAATCATGTTAGGGTTTCCCTTCAAAGGTATCCATAAGTGGGACGAATCTGTACTAAAATATCCATGCAATTTTTCAAACCAGTCCCTACTCAACAACATCCCATAGGCCTCCAAAATATCTACGATTATGATATCTATGACCTAATGGAATTTTGAGTTTGAAGAAATTCAAATCATAACATCCTTTAATTCCCCAATCACCTTGACCTCAATTCTATCCAATTGAATAATATGTGTGTCGCTCTTGGTAGGGGTAACATTTAGTTTCTTGCATATCGATAAAGGAATAACATTTGAAGAAGCACCTGAGTCAACCAGAAAATTGTGCAACTTCTTGTTATAAATTTCAAATGTTAACAAGAAAGGTGGGACAGACATCCAAGGTTTCTTATCAGTTGTCGTTGCATTCACATTAGGTTTCTGGATATTCCTCAAACTTCCTTTACCTTCACTTGGATTTGGGATTGGGTTTAACATGAGTGTGTTATCCTCATCCATGGATTGTAAAAGTAAATCCTTTTGTTGAGGAATCCTACACAAGTCCATCACCGAAATATTATCCTTCAACTTCTTCAAGTCTTCTACCATGGTATAGTCTAGCTTTGTTATTTCACGAGCCGAGAACTTTGGTCCAGAATGGAGTGGTGGGGTTTGTTCATATGAGGAAGAGGGTTTTAATGATTTCTTAGGATCTTGTGCAATGATAGGAAGATTTTGTATGACAGGGCGCTCTCTCCTTGTTTGGGTTTCCAGTACTTCTTAGAATTCCTCACCTTTTATGAGAGTGTCAAAATATGAGGTATGTCTAACACCCCATAGAACCATGGTTGTTTGTTTAGGAGGTTCCCTTTATTCATTCTCCGTGGTGCTTGGAGTATAATCAACGGGTTGTTCGGTTACAATGCAACCATCCAAGAACTTATTTTCCAACAAATTCATGGCATTTACCCATTGAGGACAATCCTTTTATGAATGATGTTCTTGATGGTAGTTGTAGTATGAATCTGAGGCCACCTCTCCTAATTCAATGTTCAAGTTAGTAGGAGGAGGTTCCAAATCCTTAAATGGTGTATTTTTCCCAAATAAAGGTTTGTAAGGCCTAGGGTTTGATGTTCCTTCACCTGCGTTTCTCTTCATGTCTACAATTTCGTTGGAAAACTTCTTAACCATCCTTTGTAATCTCTCCATGTCTATATTTTCCTTTTCATTTTTTTGTTTAGCTTGTTTACCAAGAGGTCTTGTCAACAAAATTCCTCATATGGTTTTCATTGATGTTTCTTTATTTGATAAATATATATAGCTATATTTGTAGCCTTTCATTTGAAATTCAATAATTTTGGCCTCCTCAAAGTTTTCGGCCAGAGTTGGTTTAGCAACCCTCTTTACGAACATGGAAATAAATGTTGGTAATGCATTAGCGTACACTTCAATTTGTATTTCTTGATCAGGATTAGCATCTGTTTGAAACTTGTTGAGGATAGTTG
>ML850373.1:8426-19286 GCA_009831015.1 Picea engelmannii
TGTTTTTGCAGGACAGCGACATATTCTAAGGGTATAAGCTGCATACAACACCTAGGAGGCTTCCAAACTTGTTATTCTTCGGTTTGGGTAACATCTCTCCTCTTCTCTATCTCTTTTCTCTAAATTTCTAAAGTTTTTTCTAAGTCATTTTGAGCTCATAAAATCAATCTAGCTTTAGAGTAGTTATTCTTTTGTCCATATAACTTAGTTAGCTTGTATTTTACTTGTTCATTAGTTGTATAGATCAGCTACCCTCTTTGGCCAATACCGGGAGGCTTGCCACCACCTTGGCCCTAGTAGTGGTGTTTATTTTCAAGTTCTTTTATTTATGTTAAATATAATCAATCTAATAATGTTCATTAGTATTGCTAAGATAGTTCTTGCCTGAGGAGTAGGCCAGAAGCCTGTCTAGTCTCTTCATGTATGTGAAGAACATAAGACTCAAAGCCCTCATTTTCTGTGCAAGTTTGTCTTAGTAGTGGTAATTTCATTTGCCGGCACCTTGGGGGAGTCATCCCCAAAATCGCCTTGGCTCTTAAGGGAATTTAACTTGTGATGGTTTTCTAATGCTTATGAGTTGATAATATCTTAGATAGTCTTTCATTTGCAAGTTTTAATTTCCTTCATAGTTCTCATATGCTCTCACATCTCATAACATAATGGTTAAGTAACTTAGATGTGATTCAAATGTTCTAGATCTGTTATCTTTTAAGTTGTTTAACAAATCCATAGATGCATATGAAATGTTGATGCTCTAATGATCTTTTATTGGCTAAGTTAATTGGTGGTTCTAAGGTTATTTCATTACATTACTTAGCATAGAATTTATGTGGTATTGGTTAAGTTTTTTGATATATCTTGAAACACCACTTTATGCTCACGGCCTAGGCTACCTTGAGCTCACGGCCTAGTCACATTTTGAGCTCTCAACTGCTCACGGCCTGCCTCACCTTGAGCCCACGGCCTCACTCTCTAAGGCTCACGGCCTAGTCCTCACGGCCTAACCCATTTCTGCTCACGGCCTTGTTGGTTTGTGATGCTCACGGCCTCACCTTGCATTTTACACTCACGGCCTTGGTCATACTTTAAAACTTAATGCTTTACACACACATGAGTTGATATTTTATGGGTTAATGCTTATGTTTTAGGCACATATGATATTAGATTTATGAGTTGATGTTTATGGTTCTAAACACTTCACTTGTCAAACACCTAATTGCTCACATAAGCACCAATTTCACTAGCTTTTAGCTCACGGCCCATTCACAATTTGATGTTCACGGCCCTCTTATGATTTCACATATATCACATGGTATATTTGGGTTGAAAGTTTAGTATATTTCACATGCTTATGGTATAGTTGCTCACGGCCCTCTTGGGTTTCACATATACTTGCACCTTTGATATACATGTGATAATGTCTTTATGGTAGATGTGATAGTTTGAACACTTATGCTCATGGTCTAACTCATTTAAACTTTAAGCTTTCACACTCTTAACACATATTGCAAGTACCTTATATCATCTCACATGTATGGTTTAATCATCTAAGTGCTTTAAAGTCTAATCTTTCATTTTCTATTGTTAGCATATCACATGTGAATGGTTATTGGTTTTATCTTTTAATCTTGCAAGTACCTTTCATGTGATGTTATTCTAGATGGCTTAAACATTGTGCTCTCTTTATGCTATATCTTACATGTTGATGGTGGTATAATCTTTCTTTTCAAGCACTCGTTTTGGATAACTTTTGCTCACGGCCATACGCTAAGAAGATAAAATAAAAGTGCTTAAAACTCTTTAAAATACACCCAACACACCCTAAAGAACCACCCGAGGGTCCTAACAACACTTAGTAACATTTTAGGGGTCTTTAGCATCTATTTCCATCATCTAAAACGGGTTTGAAGGACAGTCCGACGGAAGTGGCGGGGGACCGTCCCGTGATTTCGTTGGGGAGATCCCGTGTCTGGACTACTTCTTACTTGCAGTGGTGACGGGCTGACCTTGGAAGCTAGGCTGGGGACTCGTAGCCCCAGTATCTTGAGCACCGGGGAGTTATTTGGTGGAATTAGAAGTTAAGACACACATCTAGCTTAGGGGGTGGGAAAATAAAATACTTAAGAAAGTACACTAGTTGCATAGATCACATTGTGTATGTTTGGGGGGAAGTAGATGTATCGATAGGCAAACACACTTGTGATAATTTCATTGCCATATCTCTCTTCTTGCAACTAATTGTATTTATCTTTCATGTGATTATTTGGTTATCATTCTGAATATCTTGTTAACCAATTATTGTTGTGGTGTGGATAAAGTAAGTGATTGAGTATCCCACTTGGGGAGGCATCACTTGCTTTGATCCTTGAGTGCTTTTGTGGTTAGTTGCCAGTGAAGGCAGTCCAAGTGGAGTAAGTGCCACTTGGGGCATGCTTGGCTTAGGGTGTGAATTGTTTACATCTCTTGTATATCTTGTACATTTGTGTATCTTGTATCTACTTGATGTATATTGGTAACTAATCTGTCAATCTTGTAAACTTGGTAACACTTAATCATTCTTTTGTATAGTTATAATCTTGGTTTGGGGTAGTTTAGTTTGTTTTAATTGTAATACTTCTTGTAATTGAACCACCCCAAAACATATTTGACCCCTTGCCCAACCTTAGGCACTAGTCTTTAGTTGACTTAGGGAAAGGGCTGCCTCACATTTAGACTTAGACTTGCACTTGCATTGCTGCTTGTCATCCTAGGCTAGTTTTCCCCCTTAGCCTCTAATCAATTAAAATTCACTCCTAGAACACTTAACATAAAATTAACTTAGCAATTTAGGGACTACCCCCCTTGGCTTCCCTAGGAGTAAGCCTAGAAGGAAGAAGTTCCAGTCAAGGTGACAGTGTGGGCTAGAACTTAGACATTGTGTCTCCGAGGGCACACTAAGTGAGCAGGACTTAGCTCACGTTTGCAAGTGTGCATTAGGACGGCAACAGGCACCTTGGGTCTTCAGATTGTATTCACCCTTTGGAGGCATCTTTTGTATTATCGGGAGAATTTTGTAGCAGCTCATATCTATTATCTATTGGAGCCATCTGAGGACTATTCCATATCTGCTCTATCTTGTATCAGGTTCATGCTTTTCATAATAAAGGTCAGATCTATGCTTGTGTTTTCCATATCTTGAGTATTGTTGTGATCTTGCATGTATTGGATAGATCTTGTATGAACACTATCTAAATAACTGGAACAAACCCTAAGGCCGAAATATTCATGGCCAACCTGCATACACAACAAACAATAATCAAATCAGTGGTTAGTTAGTGGTTCCAAGCGAAAAAATCGTCTTGGGATCATTACAGTGGTATCAGAGATTTGATCCTCCACACCTGTGTGGATTAGCGCATGCAGAGGTACAGTGGTATCTTTATGGGAAGAAGGAAGAAACCAACCAGTGAAACAGAGGCCGAAATGGAGGGTTCAGGAGATGACCGTGAACCACAGGGCTTGGCTTTCTTGGCAGCCGAATTTAACAAATTCCAACAATCCTTGAACCTCACAGAAGGCAACTTGGTCCATCATTTACAAGAAAACCAGGAGACAAATCGAAGGGGGCGGGCCGAAATCACTAAGACCTTGAAAAAGGTAGACGGGAACCTGAAAAAAATTGATGAGAACCAAAAAATGATAACCAAGCTATTGATGGAGATGACTCATAAGGGGAAGGACCTTGAGATGTATGGAAGCAAGGAAGCTGGTGGATCTGGTGGACCTGGTGGCTATGGGGGAGTTGGTGGTTCCCATGGTGAAATTAGATACAATCTGGAGAAATCCCCCAGTTCTGAGGGAAGCCATGGAGGAGGCACATCATATGGACAAATGGGTAGCAGGGCTAACCCTAGGCCATACTTTCCCACGTTCACAGATGGACAGGTGCAATAGGAATAGGTGGACGACTTTGTGGAGCAGATGGCACAATGTACGAAGGAGTACTATGTCTTGGACATGTTAATTCAAAGGCAGATGTCCTTGGATCAATACTGCCAACTCAAGTTAAGAAACAAGTCCAAGCCGAGCCATAGGAGCAGCTACGAGTTTGAACGAAGAGCAGGGAAGATGGAAATTCCATATTTTGATGGCACGACCAAGATGACAGCACAAGCATGGGTGCAAAAACTGGATACATATCTACAGCTTAATCCCATGAGGGAGTTGGAAGCCATCAAGTTTGCCACTATGTACTTGGATGGCAAGGCTCATGATTGGTGGTATCATAGACTCACCACCCTAGGTCACAATCAGATAGTGTCCTACACTGAATTCACCCAGAGGCTCATGGATAGATTTGATCCAAGAGATCTGGAGCTACACTTCCGGGAACTCACACAACTCAAGCAAACAGTTACAACTGAGGCATACATTGAAGACTTTCAGAGGTTGGTAGTAATGGTGCATGATATATCACCAACTAGACTCATGATGCTTTTCACCAAAGGGTTGATGGAACCCTTGAAAGGTTGGGTTAAGGTTTTTAAGCCTACCAATCTACAGGATGCGATTTGGAGGACGAGTGACCTAGGACCAGCTGCTAGGCTGAAATTTATACCTAGACCACCCCTTAACACCGGAGGAAGAGACCCGAAACCTCCAATGAATCAAGGGGGACGTGACCTAAGGTGGTTTGACAGGGACCGTGGTAGAATGGATGACAACACCAGGAGTGAACTTAGAAGGAAGCACCTCTGCTTCACATGCAAAGAACCATGGAACCCATCACAGAAGTGTATGGGCCGTGGCCAAGTGCACTACATAGAAGTGACCTCAGACAACGAGGAGGAAGATTGCGGCCAAATACAGAATACAGAGGCCGAAACCATAGAGACAGCAGAAGAGGATATCCTAGAACAATAGAACAGTACAGTTGAAGGGAAGGCCACCTTGGCCTCTATTAGCCGGGTGCCCAATTTCAACACCTTAAGGATGAGGGGAGTCTTGCAAGGACAAAGAGTGTTCGTATTGATTGATGGGGGAGCCTCTCACAACTTCATTGATGCAGCACTGTTGAAGAGGAGACATATACCCACAGTAGAATTTGAAGGGTTCAAGGTAGATGTGGCAGGGGTAAGTACTATGCCCTATGACCGATACATTCCAGGTATGAAGCTCACCTTGGGAAGGCATGAGCTAATACAGGATGTCTATGTGATGGACCTTCCGGACACTAACATCATCCTAGGGGTACAGTGGCTCAGCACATTAGGGCCTATCACCACCAATTACAAGACCATGGAGATGTCTTTTGCAGAGGAAGGAGGACAAAAGGTAGTTCTCAGAGGCATGACAGGTAACTCTACTTGGGTGGTTACGGCCAAGAGGATGGAAGCTATCTTGAGGAGAGAGGAAATTGTGTATGCAGCTGAATGTAGGATTTCGGCACGTGTGGATGCGAAGGGTAAGGTGCACTACACCCCAGAGATCAAAGAGATCCTTGACAGGCACCATAAGGTGTTTGGGCCGATTCCTCCAGGTGTGCCACCAAACAAGGGGTTTGAGCACATCATTGAACTAGAGGTAGGGGCTAAATCAGTTATCACCACACCATATAGGCATCCAAGGAAGTATAAAGATGAGATAGAGAAGGCCATCAGGGAGCTTCTAGACATGGGACACATCAGGCCAAGCTCTAGCCCTTTTGCTTCTTTAGTAGTCTTGGTCAAGAAGAAGGATGGGACGATGAGGATGTGCATTGACTTTCGGGCCTTGAATAAAAAGACGATAAAAAACAGGTACCCAATACCCAGGATTGATGAGTTGCTTGATGAACTGCATGGAGCTGTCTACTTGACAAAGATTGACCTTCGTTCGGGCTACCATCAAATCAAGATGAGGGAGGAGGATATCTCAAAAACAACTTTCAGGTGTCACTACGACCATTATGAGTTCTTGGTAATTCTTTTCGGGTTAACCAATGCCCCAACCACGTTTCAATCTTGCATGAACCATGTGTTCAACAAACAGCTAAGGAAACACTTGCTAGTATTCTTTGATGACTTGCTCATTTACAGCAAGATGTGGGAGAAACACCTTCGGCATGTGGACCAAATACTGTCGATCATGGAGGAACAATCACTATACGCTAAGGAATCCAAGTGTGAGTTTGGGATGACAGAGGTACTTGTTATCACACAGTTTGTAGCTAGGATAAAAGGCTATAAGGTAGAGGGCCAAACTGGCATAACAGGAATCTATCCCACCTAATGTCACCACGATGGGAAGGTTCTTTCTTTTTAGTGAGGCTAAGCCCAGGGGAGACGTCCCCGGTGACCTGGGGCTTTGAAAGGGCAAAGGATAATAGGACAAGGACAAATTCCCCCTTTCACAGATCACCGACAATTAGATAGTCCCAACTAAATAGCCAATAACAAGGTATAACCAAAGAAAAGAAAAGCTCCTGCTTGAGACAATACAACAAGGAAACCGATACGTGTAATCCTGGTCAGTACTTCATATATATTAAAGACTATCTGATATTCAATATGAGCAATTAAAAGTAAATGTTGACGAAGTCAATGTTTACAAAATAGTAATGGCAGTAATATCACTTCATCAATAAACACTAGAATGATACAACATTCAATACAACAAACAACCTCTTAAATCAATTAATGCCTTCAACTATCATTCAATTACTCAAAAGACAAAACGTTGTTGCAAATAAGATGAAATATTCAAAGATGATGCTAACAACTTAGGGTTAGTAGGTTAGGGTTAATGTAGTTAGGGTTTCAATTCAAAAAAAGGTTTGAGAGTGTTTTAGAACCAATTCTACTTCAACGTTTGAGGTTGGAGAACAGTGCCTTAGGGATAAATGGAGTCAAAAAGTGAAGGACACACAGGTTGAAGGAGACGAGATTTAAAAGGACTAGATGGAAAAGTTTCAAGGTGCTGCTAAAGCAGGGCCTCAAAGACAGAACCCTAGGGGAGAGAGGCTCACTCCGATGTTGCAAAAGCAAGGCCTCATGCTCTCTCCTCCTTCCCGGCAAACGGCTAGCTCAGATGAAGCACAAATTCAAGACGAGAAGGCTTAAAGAGGGAGAGTGTTGCTGCGGCAAGGCTCTTTCTTCAAACCCTAAAGAAAAACGGCCCTATGCGTAGATAACCTAGGCCTAGGACGTCTTCCTTCTCTTGGACTTTACAAGGTACGGCTAGCACAGGGGAAAGAGAAACAAGGAGTGTAGCTACGGCTAGGTTCTCTTCCTCTCTTTCAATGGCCAAAGGTTTCTCTATCAGGGGACATGAGACAAGGACCTACTTGTGTGCTTGTCACCTAGGGTTTTGATTCAGCAAATTTATAAGCAATATGCAAGAAATTTAAACTACAACCATAAAATAAGAAGTTTTGCAGAAAAAAACACTTACAATTCATGAATAAATAACCATGCGAACCCTAGTTGTAACACCTTCCTTCAAGAGAAACACCATAAATGCCAAAAAATCTCTTCCTTCAACAAGAGCGCATCACTAGTTCAGCCAAAAACCCCAATAGGGTGCTAAAAATCAGACCTCACTATGAGTGAGTGATAATTGATGATAAAAATGAGAGTCAAAACCCTCAATATATAGTGTATCAATGACCTAATTTTACCTTTTAGGTCATAAAAAGGTCGACAAGGCCATAATGTCAAAATAATATTGTTTTTACATTAAATGCTAAGTAAAAAGACCTAATCAATTAAAAATGAGAGTGAAAGCCCCTTCAAGGGAGGCGCTAGCCCTTTCTAGGGAAAATGAGACACCAAGGAGCAAAATGTTAGCCCCCCAGGGGCCTCTCCAACATGCCACACGTGCCACTGCTGCCCAGTCTGCCTCCAAAAGCATCCCTGAAGCTGGATGACATCATGGTGAAGATGGAGATGTCCCAAGCCTTCCAAGGCTGGCGTTCCACTGAAAAGGGGTCATTCCCCCCAGGTCTAGTCCTATCGGATTGCCTCTGATGGAACGTCCTCTTCCTCTCTGGTGCAAAAGCCCTGATCCATCTCCATCCTATCTCTACCCCCTGATGGGGTCTCAACATCCATCTGGTGGGCTCTTCAGCCCCATGGAGGTCCGAATTGGTCATCTCCCCATGTGTACTGATCCAAATGGTACCTGTCTGTCGGGCATGGTCCTGCACATCAAAAGCTATGCCCTCCATGGGCTCATCAGTCACCGGGATCATAGCAATGTTAATCACATCTCATCATCAATATTATTAAACATATGCATAAAAACCCTAACACATCAATCAATAGCTCAAAGACATTACAAAAACCTACAATACAAGATTGGAGAAAAAGACAAGACATCCTATTGGGCTAGTGTCCACAAGAAAAGGAAAGTTTCCAGGAAGATTTCATCCAAGCCATGTAAGTGAGGTGATGTGGCTAGGGGATGTCCAGACATGTGGGTGCAATGAGAGCCAAGGATGCATAATGTTATTTGTGGGTGCCTTTGTAGAAGGTGAGTTGTACCTGTCATGGATGCATTTTTTCCAAGCCCGTTCTTGCCTTTATTCTTTTCTTGCTTTATTCTTTTATTTGCTTTTTCTTCTTCTTTTTCTTTTTATTCAAGGGCTAACCACAGGACACTGCCTTGGCATGGTGACCAGAGCTGACAGTGTTACCCACAAGTACTTTCACAGAGATGAGAAGGTCGGTTCGTGATGAGACCCACTTTCCCTTAGCCATGCAACCAAAGGTCACTGCCTTGGCGCATGCAACCAAAGGTCACTGCCTTGGCGCAGTAACCAGATGGTGGCAATGTCATACTGTTAGGTACCCATGAACCTAATAGGTTGGCTCGTGATGAGACCCCCTATCCTCTCACTAGGTCTTGTTTGTTATTTTCCGGGTCCCTCTTGTTTCTTGCTGAGAGGCCTTTTATTGCCTTCTCGGGGATCCCTGGGCGAAGCATCTTGAGGTTTTATTTTTAGGCTTTTGTCTTTTACCAGTTGCTTTTACCTTCTGGGCCTTTAGCCCCTTCTTCCCACGAGATAAGGTGCAATCCTGCAAATAGGTCAACCCAATGCCCGAACAAGGGGAATGGGATAAATGAGCGAGAGATAAGATGTAAAAGTGGTAGTATGATGGGAGTGGATGATGGCTTTTCAGAAATTCCCCAGTGCCAAACCAGAACCTATGGGCACAAGCTTGCTAGGGCATCATGTCAATTTCCCCAAGCATGGTCAAGTGGGCCAATGTAAGATCCAAGCAGCTATTAGAGATAAAAGGAATCAGATGCATATATTTAAAGGTTTCAATGATCAAAAGTGACACATACCATGATACCTGGACCAATTACCTCATGGAGCAAGAACCTCTTCTGATACAAGACCAAGACGATGGTGATGGATGTTGCTGTTGCTAACAAGAAAAAGCTGATGGAAGAAGAAAAGGATGGGTCCTCCAGGGCCATGCTCAGGTAAACCCTGCTCTCGGTACTCCATGTCTAGGACCTATGGGCCTCGAGACATGATCTCCTAGTTATCCTTAAAAATCGGGGATAACATCTGGCTCCAACTCGGGGACATGTGCTCACCGTAGAGCACATGAGAACCTCAACATCTCTAGTATAACCTACAAACCTTCTCAATCTCGATGGGGGCATCAGTAACAAAAATGGGGCAGTAATGCCACCCCAGCATACATATAGACATATATATAAACTGAAAGAAAACAATCAATAATGCAAATGTTAAAGCAAACTAACATGAAATGCAAATGGTATAATACACAAATACAAAATGCCTACTTACCTGCACTTACCTGTGAAGTCAGGTCCCCCCACCTTGGTGGGGTTTGAGGAGGTGCCTGCTGATAGTTAATGGGCACCTTCTTTCCTCCAAAGTGGTAGGTAATATGATTCGTCAAYTGATTCCATTCCAACTTTGAAGGGTCCGAGCCACGACTGAGTGCTTCCTTTTACATTAGTTGGCTCTCCTTTCTGGGTATCCCACATCCATACCATGTCTCCTTCCTTGTACTTTCTGACTTTGTATTTGGTTGTTCCTTGGACAACCCTGGTGTATTGTGCTGAGGGAGGAGGGTGGGATTTTGCTTTAAACACTTCCTATTGGGATGGGTGGATTTGTACGTCATCTTCATGTTTCTTTAATATCTTCACCGTCCCAATCTCTTTGTTTTTGAATTCATCTAGGAGTTGTTGGTATTCTTCTTTCTTGGGCCATTTAATCTGATCAAAGTCCTCTTCCGTTGCAAAGGGCATATCTTCTAGAGAATACTTTTGAAGAGTTTGTATCATCTCGTTTTGTGCTTTGTCATTATTGACGGGGTGAGTAATATCTTGCACATGGTCTCCGGTTATTGGCACATTGAGGAGACAGCCTATCGTTCCATTCTTCAAAGGCAATTGCAAGAATGTGAGGTCCATCTCAAGGGTGCCACCCAACATTGCAGTAAATTTCCTAGACAACAACATTCCCCACACATCTGGGACATCAACTACCACAATGTCAATGTGGACTATCTTCTCTGGGTACTCCTTCAAACAAACCTCAACATTCTCAACCACTCCGTGTGTGGGTATGGATTTAGATTCAAAGCCACATACATTTCTATAAGGCCGTGTGACCTTCAAACCCACTTGTCGCATGACTTTAAGTGACATCATGTTGGCACCAACACCTCTAACATGCAATTGTTGAGGTTCTTGCCGTTCACTGCCAACGTCATGAAGAAAGGAGGGTTCTCACCATATTGAACCCTGAAGTGATCAGCTTGCAACATAATAGGGGGGTCCATGGGTTCATCTGATCCCAAAAAGAAAGTATCAAAGCGTTCCTTGATGGATGGGATCTTGATTGCTTCTCTC
>ML850374.1:32107-44266 GCA_009831015.1 Picea engelmannii
ACATTGTTATTTCCTTTGACAAATTCAATGTCAAAGTCATAAGCATGTATTATGCTTACCCATTTCTGATGCCTTTCATTTAAGTCCTTCTGCTCCAAGAGGTACTTAAGACTATTATGATCTGAAATGACCACAAACCGTGCACCTACCAGGTATTGCCTGAAATTGGCTAGTGCGTGCATGATAGTTAGCATTTCTTTATCATAAATGTTGTAGAGTAGCTCAGGACCCCTGAGTTTTCGGCTCTCATAGGAAAGAGGGTGCCTATTCTGCATCAGTACGACCCTTATACCTTCTACTAGGCATCACACTCCAAGGTGAAGGGCAAGCTGAAATCTGGTAGAGCTAGGACCGAGCACGTGCTCATCACCATTTTCATATTGTCCATCGTAAATTGAGCTTCTTCACTTCATTTGAAGGCTCCCTTCTTAGTCAAATCGGTCAAGGGTGCACACAGCTGAGAAAAACCTTTGAAAATTTTCATGTAGTAAGTGCACATGCCTAGAAATCCCCTTAACTCTGTGAGTGACTTAGGAGTAGGCCACTCCATAATGAATTTTATTTTCTCCTGATGTACCTATACTCCCTTTGCTCCGATGATGTATCCCAAGTAAATAAATTCTCTCATTCCAAACTCACATTTGGACTCTTTAGCGTGCAATGATTGTTCCTCCATGATAGACATAATTTGTTCCACATGTCGAAGGTGTTCCTCCCACGTCTTGTTGTAAATGAGCAAGTCATCAAAAAATACTAACAAGTGCTTCCTCAACTATTTGTTGAACACATGGTTCATGCAATATTGGAACGTGGTTGGGGCATTGGTTAACCTGAAGGGCATCACCAAGAAATCATAATGGCCATAATGACATCTGAAAGCATTTTTTGAGATGTCCTCCTCCCTCATCTTGATTTGATGGTAGCCAGAACGTAGGTCATTTTTTTTGAAATAGACAGCTCCATGCCGTTTGTCTAGCAACTGATCAATCCTTGGTATAGGATACCTGTTTTTTATTATCTTTTTATTCCAAGCCCAGAAGTCAATGCACATCCGCATAGTCTCATCTTTCGTCTTGACCAGCACTACTAATGAAGAAAAAGGGCTAGAGCTCAGCCTAATGTGCCCGATGTCCAAAATTTATTTGATGGCTTTCTCTATCTTGTCTTTATACTTCTTTGGATGCATGTATGGTGTGGTGATGACTGGTTTAGCTCCTGTCTCTAGCTCAATGATATTCTCAAACCCCCTGTCTGATGGCACCCCTGGAAGAATTGGTCCAAACACTTTGTTGTGTTTGTCAATGATCTCTTGGATCTCTAGAGTGTAGTGAACCTTACCCTTCTCATCCACACGTGCCTAAAGTCTACATTCAACTGCACACACAATATCCTCTCTCCTGAAGATGGCTTCCATCCTCTTGGTCATAACTACCTTGGCGGAATTACCTATCATGCCTCGGAGCACTACCTTTCGTCCACCCTCCTTTGTAAAAGACATCTCCATGGTCTTGTAGCTGGGGGTGATAGGTCCCAATGTGCTGAGCCACTGAACTCCAAGGATTATGTTAGTGTCCAGAAGGTCCATCACACAGACGTCTTGTACCAACTCATGCCTACCCAATGTAAGCTTCATACCTGGAATGTACCTGTCACAAGGCATAGTGCTTCCACCTACTACCTCCACCTTGAACCCTTCAAATTCCACCGTGGGTATATGCATCCTTCTCAACAATGTTGAGTCAATGAAGTTGCGAGATGCTCCCCCATCAATCAATACTGATACTTTCTAACCCTAAAAGACTCCTCTCATATTGAAGGTGTTAAATTTGGGCACCCCGCTGATAGATGCAAAGGTGGATTTCCCCTCAGCCATACTGTCCTATCTTGTGACCTCCTCCTCTATTTTCTCTTTGGTTTTGAACTCCTTGTTCTGAAGTTGGCTGTAACATTCCTCCTCCTCATTGTCTGAGGTCACCTCTATGTAGTGCACTTGGCCATGGGCCATGCACTTGTGTGATGGGTTCCATGGTTCTTTGCACGTGAAGCAAAGTTGCTTCCTTATCAGTTCCCTCCTGGTGTTATCATCCATTCTGCCATGACCCCTGTCAAACCCCCTTGGTTCACATCCCCCTTGGTTCATTGGAGGTCTCTGATCTCTTCCTCCGGTGTTAAGAGGTGGCCTAGGTACAAACTTTGGTTTGGAAGCTAGTCCTAGGTCCCTTGTCCTCCAAATAGCATCCTGTAGGTTGGTAGGTTTAAAATCCCTTACCCATCCCTTCAAGGGTTCCATCAACCCTTCAATAAAAAGCATCATAAGTCTGGTTGGTGATATATCATGTACCATGACTGCTAGCCTTTGAAACTCTTTAATGTATACCTCTGCTGCTCTTGTTTTCTTGAGTTGTGTGAGCTCTCGGATGTGCAGCTTAGGATCCCCTTAATCAAATCTGGCAATGAGTGTCTAAGTGAACTCTGTATAGGTCACTATCTGATTGTGGCCTAGTGTGGTGAGTCCATGATACCACCAGTCATGAGCCTTTCCATCCAAATACATAGTGGAAAATTTGATGGCTTCCATCTTCCTCAGGGGATTAAGCTGCAGATAAGTGTCCAGCTTCTGTACCCATGCTTATGATGTCATCTTGGTCATACCATCAGAGTATGGGATTTCCATCTTCCCTGCTCTTCATTCAAACTCATAACTTCTCCGCTGGTTCGGCCTGGGATTGTTTCTGAACTTGAGTTGGCAGTATTGATCTAGGGACATCTGTCTTTGAATTATCATATCCAAGCCATGGTACTCCCTAGTACACTGTGCAATCTGCTCAACAAATTCATCCACCTGCTCTTGTTGCACATGTTCATCTATTAATGTGGGAAAGTATGGTCTAGGGTTAGCCCTGCTACCCATCTATCCATGTGATGTACCCCCTCCATGGCTTCCCTCGGACCTGGGAGCATTTTCTGGATTATACCTGATTTCACCATGGGATCCACCAGCCTCTTTGCTTCCATATGTATCAGGGTCTTTCCCCTTATGAGTCATCTGCATCAATAGTCAGGTTATCATCATTTGGTTCTCATCAATCTTCCTCAGATTCCCATCTACCTTCTTCAATTTCTCATTGATTTCAGCTTGTTCCCTCCAGTTTGTCTCCTAGCTTTCCTGTAAGTGATGGACTAGTTTGATTTCTGTAAGGCTTAGGGTTTTATGGAATTCGGTTTCCAAGTAAGCCAAGTCATGTGGCTCATGGTCATTTCCTGAACCCTCCATTTCGGCGTCTATTTCACTATCATGCTTCTTCCTTCTGCCCATAAATATACCACTGTACCTCTACATGTGCTAATCCTCATAGGTTTGGAGGATTAAAGCTCTGATACCACTGTAATGATCCCAAGCCATTTTTTTGCTTGGAATCACTAACTAACCATTGATTTGATTATTAATTGTTGTGTATGCAGGTTGGCCATGAACATTTCAGTCTTAGGGTTTATTCAGTTATTCAGCCATAGATTATATAAGCATCATTGCAATCATATGAAGACCATCGATAATAGACAATATAGGAACCACAAGCAATAGTTGAACTTTATTATAAGAAATCAAGCACCTGATACAAATAGAGAAGAAGATCTGGAACAGCTTTAGATGGCTTCAAGACAATAATAGAGTTGCGTACAAAACTCTCCCAGAGATACAAGTCAAGCCTCCCAAAGGCTGAAATAGAATATGAACGCTCAACTGCAAACTAGGGTTTAAGCCTAACCCTCAAGCTGTTGGTACGACCCTCCTGAAGACAATGTAGACCAAGGGTTCGCCCCTCCTGAAGATGACGACCCCCAAATGTTGCTAAACTCCTCCCAATGATAGATCAAGGCAATGGTAGCCACCTCCTGAAGTATAGAGGATAAACATTGAAGCTTCCTCCTCAAACTGCAGAAACCCTAAACTGCTACGACCCTCCTGAAACCCTGAATATGGCCAATAGTATGACTTAGATGAATATGGGCTCTGAATCCCCTGAAACTCTATAGGAAGATATATCGGGCAACCACGAACCCCTGAGAGAAGTTTCAAGGTTAGATCTGGCCTATGGCCTTATAGATCTGAGAAACACTGAATCACCAACTCGTCCTCTTCCTCCTGAAATCATCCCAATCTGTAGACAACTGATAGGACGTGATGATCCCTCAAGGAATCCCTCAAACTGATGATCAAGGGCCTGCAAGAAAAATCCTAATGATATAAACTTCCAAGACTTCCTCAATATGTTGTATCGAGTTCTTCTTCAACAAATGGTGTGCCCCTGCAAGAAAACCAAAGCTGGTACGGCCCTGCTGGTCCAACTGGTACGACCTTGCTAGTCCTCTTGAATAGATGATGGATGTAGAATGGTGTGGGTGGAGTATTTCATCCCCGAGACCAATCTTGGAATAAGGTGAGTGGAATCTTTCACCACTGAGTTGTTCACTAGGGTTTGTAATATTAAAACCCTCAAAACTATATGCTCAATAGCATCAACAAGAAAATATCCAAAATTCAGAATGAATGAGAGGTGCGCCCTAACCTTCTCTTTATAATTTTTTTCTATTTCCTTGTTGAGTTAATTTAACCCCTAGGGTTAGCTCCTAACTCAACCTCTGGTGCTTCTATTTATTCATTGAGTTATCTTTTTAACTCTTTTTACCTTTTCATAAAGTCAACTTAAGAATATAACATTGGTTTGGTTGACTTTTCCCCTCAGTGTGAGACTATGGCCTAGTGGGGATACCTAGACCACTAAGTCATCCCAAACCTCCTCAGCAAGAGGTGTGGGACATTACACACATTCTTGTCTTTTGGTCTGGGCATGAGTTCCCATGTCTCATTCTTCTCAAATCTGATTTAGTTCCTCTTTCATAGGATTAACCCAATGCTTATCTTCACTAGCCTGTGCAAAGTTCTTGGGCTCCATTTTAGATAGCAAAGAAAAGTCCAATCTTCTTCTAGTTTGAACTCTTGTATCTATATCACCAAGAATCTGATTTTCCAGATGATGCTTTTGAACAAATATGGATGGTGTCTTTGGATATTGGTATTCTATTTCTTATTCTTTCTTTTCTTCTTCCTTTTCTCGTTCTCTATAGATTGTCTCCTTTGGTTCTTCATTTGTTTGTGATTTTTCCTTTCGAGGTATTGCTTCATCAAATCTTACATCAATACTATCAACAACCTTGCACAGTATTTTGTTGTATCATTTGTAGGCCTTGCTTCCTAATGCATAGCCAAGAAAGATACCTTCATCTTTTTTGGAATCGAACTTGCCTAAATTATCTTTATTTCTCTTTATATAGCACTTTCTCCCAAATAATTTGAAGTATTTGATTTTAGCTGGTATACCTCTCCATAATTCATTAGGGGTCTTGCCACTGTTCACTCTAATTTGTGCTCTATTCAAAATGTAGACCGATGTGCTAACTTCTTCTCTCCAAAAGGTGTCTGGTAGTTTGGCTTCATTCAACATTGTTCTAGCCATTTCTTGTACATTTTTATTCTTCCATTCTACAAACAAAGTTACTAGAACTGGATCAGTCGTTGAACCGGTCAACCAAAAAAACTGGAACCAAACCGAAATCGGAAAAAAACTAGTTCAAAAAACTGGTCAGTAAAAAATACATAAAATGTTCATATTTTGAAACAAAGTTACATATTCATGTGTATCCATGTGAATCCAAACCATTATACAAAAATTTGCAAAGTTTCTCATATATATATAACAAGTAACGGTGTATAAAACAAAAATAACACTAAGAGTAAGTGCACTCCATAGTCATATGAATATCTGAATCAAAATACATCATCAAAAAGACTTTAAATGGCCTATAAAGTCCAAAAATAACTCTAGAGTATAGACTAGAGACTGCACAATCTAATAATCTGAATCTGCATATTGAAACTCTGACTCAGATTTAGACTCAGACTTAGAGTCATCATCTACATCCTCAACATGAGTAGATTGAACAAGGGGATTATGAGCCTGGCTTGATTCCCCTGGTCCATAAGGAAAAGATACAACTGCAACATCAATGCGCACATTCTCTTGATGTGGCTGGGGATCCAAATCCATCCATGAAAGGTCTTCATTGTCAAAAGATGTTGGTTGAGTCTCCACAACCCAATCTAATGAGGGATCACCATCATCCAAGAATATGTTGTTGGATTCAGGGGTCTTGTTCAACAACTGGTTGCACCTCAACCTAAGGTTATACTAAACAAATACCATATCATTCAACTGTTTTTGCTCTAAATGGTTTCGCTTCTTGGTGTGTATACGCTCAAAAACACTCCAGTTGCATTCACACCCAGAAGCACTGCATGTCTGGCTCAATATCTGAACTGCAAATTTTTGCAATTAAGGTCACTGGCTACCAATTTGCTGCCACCAATAAGCTACATGTAAAGACAAAGAAGATTTAGCAAATTAGTTTGAAAGTTTGACTTAATTTTTTTCAGGAATAATATAATTGAAAGGCTTTACAATTACTTACTTGGTGGATCTTTTGCTCTACTTCGAATAGCCATAGCCATGCCAAAGGTACCAATAATATCATTGAAATGAAAGAGTTTGTTGTGTATCTCATCTTGTTTGTTGGAATCAGGGACCATGTTCTCAATGCATTTGTATAATCCTTCTTTTACCTCCCCATCGGCTTCAAAATATTTTGTGTAATGGTACCTTTAAAGGAGTCAAGAGTCAATGAGTTTGAAACTTTAGCTAAAGTTTAAACATTTGCAATTAAAATTTAATAATATATCTTAAAAACTTTGAAATTACTTACTACTTACCTGGGATTCAAGTAATATCCTTCAGCATGTAAAGGTCGATGGAGTTGTTTATTCCATATTTCATCAATGATTCTCCACAAAGGAAGATACTTTTGTCTTTTACTCTGATATGCTTCCTTTATTGCCTCCTTGACTTGATCCATGGCCTCATAAATAAAACCCATGGCTAGTTTATAACCATCCACCATTATCAAGACTTTCACAAGAGGCGCACTAAATAGCACTATCTCCTCTACCCTTTTCCAAAATGATTTCTCATACACCTTTTCAACAATCTCTTTGCTTTCAACCTTCTTGCTCCACTGAGATGCATTCCACTCATCAAAAGAGAACATTTTCCTTAGGTTGGATTTTTGTTCGATCATGGATTGCAATGTAAGAAAATTAATTGCAAAACGTGTGATAGTTGATCTAATAAGCTCTTTTCCACCAATGTTTTTTCTCATAAGGGTCAAAACCGATGTGTGGTTGTAAATGTACCTTGTTATTCTTTTACCTCGTTCCAATGTGTTTTCCACCCAGTAAATTTTCCCAATATCCTGAAGCATGAGGTCTAAACAATGGGTTGCACATGGAGTCCACCAAATGGTACGATGCATTTCCTCTAACAACATTCCAATAGCAACATAATTTGAGGCATTATTCGTGATAACCTATACAACATTCTGCACCCCCACCTCCTCAACTACTTCATCCAAAAGAAGAAATAGTAAGTGTGCATCTTTCACTTGATTAGATGCATCCATTGATTTAAGGAACATAGTTCCTAGAGGGTAAGAAATAAGGAAGTTGAGAATGGTGAGGTATCGATGATCAGTCCATCCATCAGACATGATTGTGCCAGCTATTTTAAACCATGACTCCTTGAACTCTATGAGGTATTCATGTACTCTTTCAACTTCATTTTTTAAAAGATGCCCCCTAATATCCTCATAACTGGGTCCCTTGAAGCCCATACCACATGAAGCTATAGCATCCAACATAGGTTGATAATAAACAAACCTTGCAGCATTGAAAGGTATGTCTGCATCATACCACCACCTAGCAATGCATTCCCAAGCAACCTGCCTTTCTATCTTCTTCCATTTTTCATCAATAGTGGGTTGAGCACCAGGTGTAGTGTATGGTACAAAAAATGACTCAAGGTTACCATGAGGCCTTTTGGATGTTGATGCACTAGCACCACTTCCACAAACATGTTCTTCCCCAATATTGTTTCTTTGGCTAGGATTGGTATAAGGATCACACCCTGGGATTGGGAAATCAAAGGATTCCTCAAAACTAGGAATTATGTCTTGAAGATCACTCTCAAATTGAGTTCCACTACTACTTCTCCCACCTCTTTTAGAACCTTCTTATTTGTGGCTTTCTCTGCTTGATAGGAATCAATATGGCCTTGAATCTCATCTTTTAGTGCATCAGGAACTTTCTTGCATGGTTTTATATTCCCCCTTGCATGGACTAAATGTTGTTTGATCCTATTAATACCTCCCCCACTAACCTCCTTTTCGCAAAAATTACAAACCATTTTCCCATCAATCAATTGACAATGAACCCATGATGGTGTTAGAATATGATGGATCTGCTCGTTTAACCATAGACAATATCACTATTGTCACCCAACCATCGGCCGAAGCCACCCCCGAGCACCTTAACCTTGACAGAGAATCATTCTGGAAGCAAACCCTGGGCTAGATAGCCAAACAAGATAGCGCACCTCTCTCTCCAAGGATAATGCACCAAACAAGAGCTGATCAGAGAGTCCAAACCATAACCAAGAGAGAGTCCAAGCCAAAACATAAATCTGCTAGCTGGAGTAGCTGCAACGACAACTCTCCTCCAAACTTGCGCACAAACTGGCAAACTGCAGTGCGCACAAGTGTTGCTTCTACAATTCTGAGAATGCCTGCCAGAATGAAGATTGACCTCCTGTATTTATACTAAAACTGGAAAACTGCCTATGTCGACTTCTCATTCTAGGTGCCTATTTACTTAGTATATAATATTTCCTTTAGCCAACTTCTTCTCTTGGAGGCTAATAACCTAATACAAATTATCTTCTTGAGCCCACTTGTCTTCTAGGGTTATTAGCCAACTAATTAGGGTTTCTTCTTTCTTCCCAGAATATTCTATTCTCGTCAATTTTACACGTGGAGGTAAATACCTCCCGCATATACCATAATATCAACACTCCCTCCTAGATACAGAGGTATTTTGAAGGTAATGGTCTTGAGCACAAACATGCCATTCACCCAGTAGAATCAACATAGTCATATAGAATATCTCATGACTAGATCATGAGCACCATCATCACTATCAGTGTCATCAGCTGCATCATCTCTCGAAACCATACTCCATCTGAGTAATTAGACATGATGTTGGATAAGTCATTCACTCCACAAAGTGACACAAGAGCCATTCTTGTAATCTGGACATATGTCCTAGAAGAATAAATGTCCTTAACTATTTTCCATCTGGGAAATCTCTGTCCATTGATCATCCATTTTAATGTACCCCACCTCTTGATGAAGAGGTCTGGGAATACTTAGTGGTCTAGACATCCCCACTAGACCATAGTCTCATACAGCATGGGGAAAAGTCAACCAAACTAATGTTATATTTTGAAGTTGACTTAGGAAAAAGGAAAAAAGGGCAAAAAGTAACTCAATGAAGAATTAGAACGTTGGAGGTTGAGTTAGGAGTTGAACCCAGGGGTTAAACTAACTCAACAGGGAAACACAATGGAAGTATAAAGGAAAGGCTAGGGCGCACCTTCCAATCATCTTGGATATTTGGTATTTTGTTTGTTGAGCTCTTGAGAACACAGTTTTTGAGGGTTTTGAGATTACAAACCCTGGAGGACAACTCAGTGGTGAAATATTCCACTCACCTTGTTCCAAGATTGATCTTGGGGATGAAATACTCCACCCACTCATCACAAGTTCCATCATCTATGCAGGAGAGCAACATGGTTGTACCATTTAGGGTTTTCCAGCAAGGGCGCACCATTGCTTGAGGAGCAGTTCGATCCAGCTTATTGATAGAGATTTGGGAGATTCTAGCACTTGGGTTTTGCTTGCAGGACCTTGCTCATCAGTTTGGAGTTTTTCTTGAGGAGTTACTACGGCCATATTATTAGCTACAAGTTGGGACGTCCTTGAGAGAAGGAGGTCATTTTGGTGATTCAGAGATTCTCAGATCTAGGGAACTCTACTTCAGATATGATCTTGAAACTTCTCCTAGGGGCTTGTGGCAGCCCGATCTATCATTCTAGAGAGTTTCAGGTGATTTGCAGACCTCATTCATCCAGGCTGAATTATTGGCACTTCAAGGTTTCAGGAGGGCACAGGCTTGATTAGGGTTTTAGCAGTTTGGAGGGGGAAGACTCAATATTTGGGCTTCATACTTCAGGAGGGGTTTTCCCTTGCCCTGATATATATTTTGGTGGAGTTTGGTAGAATTTGGAGGTCTTCTTCAGCTGGGCCGAACCCTTGGTCTTCACATTCATTCAATAGGACGTGCCAACAGCTAGAGGAGTTGGACATAACCCTAGCTTTTTGTATTTGATCCTTCATGTTGTATTTAGCCTTTGGAGGCTTATTTTGTATTGTCAGGAGAATTTTGTAGCATCTCATATCTTTATCTTGGATCCATCTGATGTTATTCCAGATCTGCTTCTATATTGTATCGGGTTCTTACTTGTCATAAAAAAAGGTCAGATCTGTGCCTTGTGGTTCCATATCTTGTGCATTGATGAGATCTAACATTGTATTTATCTTGATAGACTGTGATGAATAACTGAAATAAACCCTAAGGTCGAAATCTAAGAGTCCAACCTGCAAACAAAAACAATCAAACAATTAATTCAGTGGTTAGCTAGTGTTCCTAAGCGAAAAAAATGGCTTGGAAACATTACAATGGTATCAGAGCTCTGATCCTCCCATCCTGTGAGGATTAGTGCATGTAGAAATTCAATAGTATTTATATGGGCCGAAGGAAGAAACAGACAAGTGAAATAGAAGCCGAGATGGAAGATTCAGAGGATGACAATGAGCCATAGGGCTTGGCAATCTTAGCACAGGAATTTTGTAAGTCCTTAGTCCAGACAGAGAGTACATTGGTCCGCCACTTACAAGAAAATCAGGAGACAAATTGTAGGGGGAAGGCCGAAATATCAGAGACCTTGAGGAAGGTGGATGAAAACCAAACAACGATAGTCGATCTGTTGTTGCATATGACTCACAAGGGGAAAGGTCCAGAGACGTATGAAAATAAGGAGATGAGTGGATCTCATGAAGGGAACAAATATCATTTAGAGCATATTCCTTATCATCAGTTTGAGGGGAGTGATGGAGGGGGAGCACCACATGGACAGGCAGGTAGTAGGGCTACTCCTAGACCATACTTTCCCACGTTCACAGATGAACCCACACAACATGAACTCGTAGATGACTTTATGGAGCAGATGGCACAATGTTACAGGGAGTACAACGATTTGAGTATGACAATTCAGAGACAGATGACCCTAGATCAGTACTGTCAACTCAAATTCAGAAACAAACCTAGGCTGAACCACAGGAGAAACTATGAGTTTGAGCGCAGAGCTAGGAAGATGGAGATTCCCTACTTTGATGGTACGACCAAGATGACAACACAGGCATGGGTACAGAAGTTGGACACTTATCTGCAACTTAAAGGTGTAAGATCTATATTAGGCAGTCTGTATATTCTTGTTTTTTTTTGGATTAGATTTCATGACTGATAAAGAATATTTTGCAGAGTCAAGTGACAGTACTTTTATGAAAATTTGATCCAGATCTCTAGCTTCAATTTTCTTTTGTTGTCAGAGTCTTTTTGTATGGTGCCCATCGGAGGCTTCTAAATTTGACTTTGGTCCCCACCCTTGCAGGGATTTGTAAAGATAATTTTTTCTTTGTATCTCAGAAAGAAATCAATATAAAGAAATCAGATGGCTAATTTTTGTCTCACATGTGTATCTTAAATGATATTTTCATATTCTTTTTATCCTTGTCCCTTTATCCAGTTACATATGTATATTTTATTTTCTTCTTTTTACACAGTTACATATAATAAACAAAACCAACCTTGGTCTCTTATATATATTGCTTGTGGATCAAGTGATTGTTTTCATTTTAAGGCTATAAACCACGGGTAACATTCCCAACTATCTTGTTTTAGCCTAGCAAGATTTGAAAATGTTTGAGTGAGGTTATACATACATTTTTCCTCAACACCCCTCTCTAAATCATGTGGATGAAGTGACATGGATGGGGAAAAGACTTTTGGGCATGGGGTTCATGACATACAAGGGA
>WSFP011367146.1:0-32007 GCA_009831015.1 Picea engelmannii
CTCACTAAGGTGATGAAAGAGGCGCAACAACCTTAACAAAATATCAAAACTACTTATTTATACTCAGAACAAATCCCCACTACCAGGAGTGTGATATGATCACTACATTCAAAGCATTGCATCTGCGAGTTCTTCTGTCAAACTAAATGTGCACCCCTTTTTCAAACGCAGGCTTAGTTAGCATGGGTTTTGTAGGAAAATTTGCCCACAGGGGTACCATGGGCTGACAGTTCAGTCCCCATGGCCAGGCCTTCCATGCCTTCCATTTATGGAGTGAGCCAAGGTTTCAACCACCAAATTATTTTCATTAACTTCCTCCTCGAAGATTGAACAAGACCTAATGCTCAGGGAGAGACTACATGCCGCTCTCAGATAGGATGCCATATAAACACGAGATTGTGGGGCCATCAAAAGAAGTTTGGATTCAGACTGCTTTTGGGCCCGCAATCCATCACATTTCACCATGTAGCATTTTCTCCATACAATGGTTTCCACTGTGGGACTGCTTAAGAGAAATATCGCCTGAGCATGTTGCGTCCCCACAATGGACTGTGGCCGTAGGTTTGGTCTTGGTCTTTGAGCTGAGCGCACCCGCTAGATTTAGCGCCACTGCCAATATTAGTCTCCCACCAACTTTAGGATCTGCCAAAAGTGTGCCTTGGGATGGGGCGCTACTTTTGGCATTGAACAATAACAGATCTCAGAGAATGATCTGATGTGGAGGCCTAATGTCACCATGCTGATATGTCATGGATGGAGAGGTGACATGTGTCACTCAAAACCAAGCAAAAATCATGTCTAAAACACTTGAAACGAGTGTCTTATGTCAGTGCTAGATGGATGCCATGAACTTGGTGCTCCAAGGCTCGGGCGCTATCTCCTTTTCCTTTGGATCCTCTATGTTCTTTTACCCAGAGCTGGTGATTTGATGACGCGTGTATTCTTGAATCGAACGACCGATAATTACTTTGGGTCTCCGGACTCCCAGAAAATCAAATCTCAAAATTCCTTTGCCTTCATATTCTTTTACCCGGAGCTATGGATCTGATGACACATGGCCCTCCTGAGATTGACGAATGAGATCCCTTCATGGCTCTGGGATTTGGAATTCCCAATAGTCAAAATTTATTTTCCCCAAGAAAATTCATCGGAGATAGGGATTTGACGATGCGTGGCTCCTGGATTTGGATGATTGAGATACACTTCGGCTCTCTAGGCTCCGAGAAAATTGAAACTCGAATCTTGCTTACCTTCTATGATTTTACCCAGAGCTATGGATCTAATGACACATGACTATTTCTGATCAATGGCTCATATTCACTTCGGGCCTTCAGTCACTTTGACACTTCAGCCACTTCAAGACTTCAGGCACTTCGACACTTCGACCACTTTGAGACTTCGGGTGCTTCAACACTTCTGGACTTCGGGCCTTTGAGACCTTGACATTGTTCTCACTTTGAAACTCCCGAAATAAAACTCCCAGAGTGACAGATATGATGATGCATGGATTTCTGGAATTGGATGACTGAGACTTACTCCGAGACTTCGAGCTTCGAGTGTTTTGAAAGTGAAACATGAAAAACCCCGCAAAGGAAAAACCCCTGAAGTGAAGGATTTGCTGCTACGTGCTTCAATACTTTGAGGCTTCGACCACTTCGGGACTTCGGGCGCTTCGGGAATTTGGGAGGCACTACAGCTAAGATCAAAAACTCCTTGCTGATTTTAAGATCAATGGTCCATGATCGCTTCGGGAGTTTGGGCTTCGGCTCTTTGGAGGTTTTATGCACTTCTCACTTTGAAACACCCAAAGCTCATTTCCCTGAATGCTTGGATCGACTGCCAACTATCCCCCTCAAGATCAACGACTCATGCTTACTTCAGGGTTTTTCCCCGGTGCTATACTTCACACAACTTTAAGGTTCCGAATGTCGTTGAGTCACTGATTTGAACTACTCCAGGAATCTCTGTCGCTGAAAGACTAAAGTTGTCTGCTTCTCGTGCTTCAAGCCCAAAATAAACTGCTCTGAAAGCTGCATTTTGAGCTCAAGGATGATAAATTCACAAGCAAAGGACAGGTCACCTTGCGAACCTTAGACATTCTTATGTGATAACATTTGGATCCACAAGGGATGGCATGCTCACTGCAAGCTTCCAAGAACGCGTAGTTCCAATGCCTTAGCTGTTAGGATATGGAGTCTAGCTCAAAAAAATTTCTGAAGAAAATAGGGAAATATGTACACTATTCTACTAAAAAATGAAAACAAACACATGGGCTCTAGAAAGAGCTTATTTATATAAAATCCTAGGATAACTGACTTTTTACAAGGTGCTAGGTGAAATCAAACTTCCACCATAGCCACCCAGACTATCTGGTAATATAATTCTTCTCTTTACTACAAATGATCCACAAAAAACTAGGGAGGTATAACAACAAAATGAGAACATGGCTTGGAACAATGACCATACCCCCAAATGATTATAAGGTGAATAATTCTGTAGGCTCCAATTATTTTGGAAAACACAACTCCATATATAGCCCCATAGGGTCACAAAATTTATAATCATGGAGCTTAACTGGAAATAAATTAATTCTTGTCCTTCATTGTGGCTCACCCATCGTTTGATGTTCTCAGAGTTTATAGGTGGGTGGAGAACTGATGCACGTTGGCTAATACTAGGTGATATTTTCTCGTTTACAGGTTCTGGAAAGGAGAAAAACTGCTCACTTAGCTCCTCCTTTACATGCTACTCTGTGTCTTTTGTGGGTCCATGATGGATGATTTCCACCCAATTCTTTTCCTTAATGAATAAATGAAAAGGCTCTATATTTTGGTCTTGGAAATCTTTCATGAAACCATACTCACCTGTGAGTATCGGTGAAATAAAGCCATTTGAAAATTTCAGAAAATCTGAAACATACGACTCCATGTATATGGCCACAGGATAATGAATAACATGATAGAATTCTTGTTGCTTTAGAGGACCAATTTTCTCCTCTGTAAATGCCTCTCTTCTTGAAAATAAATGATCTCCTCGTTCTTTCAAAACCAACTCTTGATCACCAACAATTGCAGTCTCTCCTTCATAAGAATGATCATAAGATAATGGTACAACCGGATTTAAAACATCAAAACTATGATCAGCCAAGAACATATAGTTATCTATGCAATCAACCACTACTTCATGCTCAAAATGTTCTAAAAGCTCATCATAATATTGATATGCATCCCTTCCCATAGAAAAATATGCAACTATTGAATAATTTGATTCCAAATGTGAATCACACCTACCTCCTTGTTGTTGTTCCAAATCTGAATTATACTCACTATCTTCTTGCTCGGAATCTGAAACATACCGATAGTCTTCTTGCTCAGAATCTGAAACATATTGACAGTCTTCTTGCTTATGTACATGCAATTTTTCATGATATGCTTGTGTACGAATCCCCTTGCTAGCCTTGATGTTCTCTTCGATCTCTTCAACATCTTCAAACATGTTTCTTAAAGATGAATATTTTCTTTCTCTCAGGAGAAGGACAAGCTCTGAATGCTAAGCCATGACATAATACACCATGGAAACAATCTCCGTGGGCTTGATCTCCATGGACATACTATGACAAACACTGTAAAAACTCTTGTTGAAGACAGCCAAGGCTTCCTCTTCCCCTCTCCTGAAGGCATTAAAATCATCCAAGTACTGATCAAGGGATTTGTTCTCACCCCACTACTTAAGAAATGAATTGCATAGCTCGATCCAAGAACCAATGGAACCAACTCCCAAACATTTAAACTACACAACAACATCTCCAAACAAAGAGTTTGAGAAAAACCTCATGTAAACATCATCATGAACAATCTCTAACTGATCGACAAACCTCTCGAAGGCCTCCAAATGCCTCTCAGGTGTAATATGATCCTCTCTAGAAAACTGAGGAAGATACTCAAAGGAATAATGAGGATAAGGATGAAGGTCATGTGGCATCCTTAAAGGTTTAAATAACTTATTTGTGATTTTAATTTGAAAAGCAGTGGGTTGATCATGAGGATTAACGAGTTGATGGCAAGGCTCAACAGGAATAATGGAGGGTAACGAGATTTGAGAAGACTGTGAATTATTTTCAACCTCCTCAGAGCTACAAGGGTGATCAATTTCGAGAGGAGATGCAATATAGATCTCACCTTTATGAATAAGTAGAGGTGGAGACACAAGATCAACATCTACAACACAATAAGGGGGCATGTTTTCTTCTTCCAAGGATGGATAAATGAAGGAAGGTTTATAATCATATGAATAGACAAAGCAGAGGATAATCCTCTTTATATGTAAAGGGAAAGAGAGAAATGAGATGATAAAGAAAAACAATATTTCATGAAGAAAGCTCATAAAATGATACCTAATCTTCCCCTTCGGTATGGTCATATTTCTGTCAACAGGATCCTCCCTAGTGGAGTCTTTAATTGTGGAGTCGCCAGGTGCAAAATGAAATCTTCAATGGTTCTAATATCTGATGGAACTTCAGAATCATAAGTTCTTTGTCATTCTATCCCAGGGAAAAGTCTTCAATTCGTTCCCTGACAATGGCACCAAGAATGTTAGCACTGAGAGTCAACCTCAGATTGCGGGAGGATAAGCCCAATACCCATCAGAGTCTTTGGTGGATGTTGGTTTTATATGAGTGGAGGTCAATGGAAAAAACTCAATATATGAATGATATTCAACATAGAACGAGACAAGAAATGCACAAGAAAGTGAGGGAAACAACTAATCTCAGTCAATGAATTGAGTTTATGTGTGAGCAGAGGGAAGACTTAGTAAGAAAGGTGGACAAGACTGCTATGGGCATCAGGCCTTCAAGCATCTTGGAGAAGAAAAACTCAAACTCAAGATTACTCTTAAGCTCAAGCTTCAGATACAGAAATATGTCCAAACAACACAATCACAACAACACAATGATCAAACCTACATCACCATCCAACTACAACAACTCGACTGGATCCTCCATGCCCGAGACATTTAGTGTAAGAGGGGAAAATATCACAAGGAAGCTCACTAAAACTGTCATGATACCACTGCAATCAAACCTACATTACAACAACATAACAACCCTCGACTGGATCCTTGATGCCCAATGTTTTAGAAAAGTTTTTACAAAGAGATGAAAAGAGGATGACTTCTATTAATCTGAAAGTCTCAAATATGATACATAACAAGAGAATAGTTCTAGCATCAAAATATCACAAAATAGGGAGCTCTACTCAATCAATTGACGACCTTAACAAAATATCAAAACTACTTATTTATACTCAGAACAAATCGCCACTACCAAGAGTGTGATCTGATCACTACATTCAAAGAATTGTGTCTGCGAGTTCTTCTGTTTGAATGAACGTGCACCCCTCTGTCAGACATGAGCTCAGATCATTTTGGGTTTTGTAGGAAAATATGCCCACAGGGGTACCACAGGCTGACAGTTCAGTCTCCATAGCCGGGCCTTCTATGCCTTCAATTTATGGAGTGAGTTGAGGTTTCAACACCATCTCTATTTTCATTAATTGCCTCCTCAGAGATTGAAAAAGACCTAATGCTTAGGGGGCGGCTATGCACTTCTCTCAGATAAGATGCCATATAAACACAATATTGTGGGGTCATCAAAAGAGGTTTCGATTTAGACCACTTTTGGGCCTGCAATCCATCACATTTTTCCACGTAGCATTTTCACCATACCATGGTTTCCATTGCAGGGCCACTCAAGAAAAATAACACTCGAGCATGTTGGGTCCTCACAATGGACTGTGGTAGTAGGTCTGGTCTTGATCTGCAATCTGATCGCACTCGCTAGATTTAGCGCCACTGCCAAGCTTAATTGCCCAACAACTTTAGGATCTACCAAAAGTGTGCCTTGGGATGGGGCACTAATTTTGGCGCTGAACAATAACAACTCTCAAAGGATGATCTAAAGTGGAGGCCTGATGTCACCATGCTGATATGTCGTAGATGGAGAGGTGACATGTGTCACTCAAAAACAGGTAGAAAGCATGTCTAAAACTCTTGAAATGAGTGCCATGTGTCAGTGCTAGAAGGATGCCACATGACTATGCCGATGACTTCCATGAACTTGGTCCTCTAGGGATTAGGTGTTAGCTCCTTTTCCTTTGGATCATCTATGTTATTTTACCAGGAGTTGGTGATCTGATGATGCATGTCTTCTTGAATCGAACGACCGAGAATTACTTCGGGTCTCCGGACTCTGGGAAAATCAAATATCAAACCTCCTCTTCCTTCAAAAGCTTCTACCCAGAGCTATGTATATGATGACGTGTGGCCCTCCTAATATCAATGGATGATATTCCTTCATGGCTCTAGACTTTGGGAAAATAAAATCTCAAACTTGGGCTTCCAAGGGATTTTAGCTAGAGTCATAGATCCGATGACGTGTGGCCCTCCTAAGATCGACAGCTAAGATCCCTTCATGGCTCCAGGTTTCATACTTTTCAATGGTCAAACTTTATTTTCCCCAAGTAAATTCAACAGAGCTAGAGATCTGTTGATGCGTGGCTCCTGGATTTGGATGACCGAGATCCACTTTGGGTCTCCAGGCTTCGGGAAAATCGAAACTCGAATCTTACTTACTTTTTTTGTTTTTACCCAGAGCTATGGATCTGATGACACATGGCTATTGTTGATCAAGGACTCAGATTCAATTTGGGCCTTTGGGCACTTCGACACTTCAGCCACTTTGAGACTTCGGGTGCTTCGACACTTCGGCCACTTCTGGACTTTGGGTGCTTTTGCACTTTGGGACTTCGGGTATTCGGGACCTTGATGATTTTCTCATTTTAAAACTCCCGAAGTAAGACTCCTGGAATGAAAGATCTGATGACGCATGGATTTATGGAATTAGACGACTGAGA
The DNA here is from genome assembly GCA_009831015.1 of Picea engelmannii. Taxonomy (NCBI): domain Eukaryota; kingdom Viridiplantae; phylum Streptophyta; class Pinopsida; order Pinales; family Pinaceae; genus Picea; species Picea engelmannii. Next base: position 6,912 of record WSFP011367146.1, read on the forward strand.
CTTACTCCGGGCCTTCGGGCTTTGGGTGTTTTGAAAGTGAAACATGAAAAACCTAGGGGAGGAAAAATCCCCAAAGTGAAGGATCTTCTACCACGTGCTTTGACACTTTGGGACTTCAGCCACTTCAGGACTTCGGGCGCTTCGGGACTTTGGGAGGTACTGCCGCTAAGATCAACGACTCCTTGTTGAATTTGAGATCAATGGTCCATGATTGCTTTGGGAGTTCAAGCTTCGTCTCTTCAGATGTTTTATGCACTTCTCACTTCGAAACTCTTGAAGCTCATTTCCGCAAATGCTTGGATTGGCTACCACCTGTCCCTCTCAAGATCAACGACTCATTCTTACTTTGGGATTTTTCCCTGACACTATACTTCACGCAACTTTAAGGTTCCAAACGTCAGTGAGTCACTGATCTGAGTTTCTCTAGGAATATCCGTCACTGAAAGACTAAAACTACTTGTTGCTTGCACTTCAATCCCGAAATAGACTACTTTGAAAACTGTGTTTTGAGCTCAAGGCTGATACCTACACAAAAAAACTACTGGGTCACCTTGCAACCCTTAGCAATCTTATGTGATAACATTTGGCTCCATAGGGGATAGCATGCTCCCTGCAAGCTTCCAAGAACGCACAGTTTCAGTGCCTTAGCTTTTGGGCTATGGAGTCTAGTTCAAAACTTTCGCCGAAGAAAACAGGGAAATATTTACACTATTCTACTAAAAAATGAAAACAAACACATTGACTGCAAAAGGAGATTATTTATATACAATCCTAGGCTAACTGACTTTTTACAAGGCGCTAGGTGAAAGCAAACTTCCACCATAGCTATCTAGACTGTCTGGTAATATAATTCTTCTCTTTACTGCAGATGATCCACAAAAAACTAGGGAGGTATGACAACATAACAAGAACATGGCTTAGAATAGTGAACATACTCACAAATGATGGTAAGGTGAATAATTCTGCAGGCTCCAATGCTTTTGGAAAACACAACTCCATATATAGTCCCACATTGTCACAAAATTTATAATCAGGGGAGCTCAACTGGAAAGAAATTAACTCCTGTCCTTCATTGTGGCTCACCCATCATTTGATGTTCTTAGAGTGTATAGGCAGGTGGAGAAATGATGCAGGTTGGCTAAGACCAGGTGATATTTTCTCGTTTAAAGGTTCTGGATAGGAGAAAAACTGCCCACTTAACTCCTCTGTTACATGCTTCTTTGTGTCTTCTGCGGGTCTAGGATGGCTGATTTCCACCCAATGCTTTTCCTTAATGAATAAAGGAAAAGGCTCTATAGTTTGGTATTGGAAACACTTCATGAAACCATACTCACCTATGAGTATCGGTGAAATAATGCCATTTGAAAATTTTAGAAAATCTGAATCATACGACTCCATGTATATGGCCATAGGATCATGAATAACGTGATAGAATTCTGGCTGCTTTAGAGGATCATACTGCTCCTCTGTAAATGCCTCTCTTCTTGCAAATAAATGACCTCCTTGTTCTTTCGAAACCAATTCTTGATCACCAACAATTGCAGTCTCTACTTCATAAGAATGATCATAATATAATGGTACAACAAGATTTAAAGCATCAAAACTATGATCAACCAGGAATATATAGTTATCTTTGCAATCAACCACTACTTCATGCTCAAAATGTTCTGAAAACTGATCATAAGATTGATATGCATCATTGCCCATATAAAAATATGCAACTATTGAAGAATCTGATTCCAAATGTGAATCACACCTACCTCCTTTTTCTTGTTCTAGATCTGAATTATACTCACTGTCTTCTTGCTCAGAATCTGAAACATACTGACAATTTTCATGCTCAGAATCTTAAACATAAAGACAGTCTTCTTGCTTATGTACATGCAATTTTTCATGATATGCTTGCGTACGAACCCCCTTGCTAGCCTTTATGTTCTCTTCGACCTCTTTAGCATCTTCAAACATGTGTCTTAAAGATGAATATTTCCTTTCTCTCAGGAGAAGGAAAAGCTTTGAATGCTGAGCCATGACATAGTACACCATGGCAACAGTCACTGTGGGCCTGATCTCCACATGCATACTATGATAAACACTGTAAAACCTCCTATTGAAGACAACCAAGGTTTCGTCTTCCCCTCTCCTCAAGGCATTAAAATCATCCAAGTACTAATCAAGGGACTTGTTCTCACCCCACCACTTAAGAAATGAATTGCATAGCTTGTTCCAAGAACCAATGGAACTAGCTCCCAAACATTTAAACCACACAACAACATCTCCAAACAAAGAGTTTGAGAACAAACTCATGACAACATCATCATGAACAATCTCAAACTAATCGAAAAAACTCTCAAAGGCCTCCAAATGCCTCTCAGCTGTAATATGATCCTCTCCATAAAATCAAGGAAGATACTCAAAGGAATAACGAGGATAAGTATGAAGGTCATGTGGCAGCCTTAAAGGTTTAAACAACTTATTTCTGAATTTAATTTGAAAAGAAGTGAGTTGATCATGAGGATTAAGGAGTTGATGACAAGGCTCAGCAGGAATAATGGAGGTTAATGAGATTTGAGAAGACTGTGAATTATTTTCAACCTCCTCAGGGCTACAAGGGTGATCAATTTCGAGAGGAGATGCAATATAGATCTCACCTTTATGAATAAGCAAAGGTGAAGACACTAGATTGACATCTACAACACAAGAAGGGGGCATGTTTTCTTTTTCCAAGGATGGATAAATGAAGGAAGTGTTATAATCATCTGAATATAAAAAGCAGAGGATAATCATCTTTATATGTAAAGGGAAAGAGAGAAATGAGCTGATAAATAAAAACAAGATTTCATGAAGAAAGCTCATAAACTGATACCTGGTCTTCCCCTTTAGTATGGTGATATTTTTGTCAACATGATCCTACCCAATGGATTATTTAATTGTGGAGTCGCCAGGTGAAAGCTACAATCTTCAATGGTTTTGATATCTGATGCACCTTCAGAATCATAAGTTCTTTGTCATTCTATCCCAGGGAAAAGTCTTCAATCCGTTCCCCGACAACGATGCCAAGAATCTTAGCACTGAGAGTCACCCTTAGATTGTAGGAGGATAAGCCTAGTAGCCATCAAAGTTTTTGGTGGATGTTGGTTTTATATGAGTGGAGGTCAATGGAAAAAACTCAATATATGAATGATGTTCAACACAGAATTGGACAAGAAATGCACAGGAAGTGAGGGCCACAACTAAATTCAGTCAGTGGATTGAGTTTAAGTGTGAGAAGAGGGAAGACTTAGTAAGAAAGGTGGACAAGAATGCTATGGGCATCAGTATTTTGTTGAACAACTGAGGGGGGGGGGGTGAATCAGTTGTTACTGTCCTTAAACAATTATGCATATTTAAACTCTTTACAGAACATTCAATAATGATCACAATAATGCAGACATGTAAGCAATATAATATTCAACAAAAATCACACATATGAAATATACAGAGACAGATATTTCCCGAGGAAACCCATAAAGGGATAAAACCTCTTCTTCTTGATATGATAAGTAATATTTATTTTCTATACATTATCATTTGTATGATCTCCAAATCCTCTTGAGGCTACAACCTCTGTTTTACAAGAAGGAACTTCCTGAGAGCACCTACTCTATGGTTTCTCTAGCACCCACTAGAAGGAAGCACCAACTCCTTGAGTGTTCCAGCACCGACTGGATGGAAGCACCGACTTCCAGAGTGTTCCAACACCACTGGATGGAAGCTCCAACTTCCAGTCACACAGGAACCAACCTGTATAACAGAGAACAATAATTCTCCATTGCACCACCCTGCCACCCTGTTTTTTTTGGCTGCAACCAGATGGAAGCTACGACTCCCTGTGTTCAAGCACCCACTTGAAACTCTAAGGAAAACAATATTCCCGAACACCTCCCTACCACCCTGAAATATAAATATTTTCTTTTTATAAATTTATCACAGTGATACAATATTTATCAATGGCTTACTGGTCTCATCACTATTCTGCTACACTGCTCTGCTCTTCCTGCATTAGTGCCTTCCTACACGCATCCCTTGTGCTTTCTGTTCTTCTCTCAGATATGCATTTCTATTCCTTTCTTCTTCTGCGCTTTATGCTCTATTTATTCTTTCCATTCTATGCACCCTCCCTCTTTTGTGTGCTTCAGCTCCTACACACAACATGCTTCTACTCGCATGAATCACACTCAACAACCCCACAAATCTCTTCTTTTTTATGCGTTTTTACATTCTCTGTGCACCAACTGCATCCTCTCAACCATACCTCTGCATGATCTTCCCATTACTATATAGCTAACTCGCAGTGCACTCACACTGCTTTTTTCTGCATATCTTTGTCATGTAGAGTCCTTTGCTTGATCATCATTCAACTCGTCATATTCTTTGGTGGTCATACTAAGTTTGTTCATTGTCAGTGACTTGTCCTGAGATTCTATGCCTTCTCTGGTAGTGCGACTCATCATCTTCTTGGTCACATTTGAGATTATTGTCTCTGTTACAGTTACAATCTTCGATGCTTTTTACATCTTTCAATTGTCTCTATGATGAGTCTTCATTCCACTGGCAGTTACCTTGAGACTCTTCAGCTTCTCTGGCAATCACCCTCCAGCTCCTCAAGTTCTCTGGCCAATACAATCATTTCGTTCTGACAGTTACAACCAGTCAATTATGGTTTCTTTGGTTTCTAAGCCCCTTCCTTCACGTGACCACTGACGGTGACCAAACGCCTATTCAAAAGGCGCTTCATGATTTCGGCGATCTCTATTGTAGAGCCTAGCAGCGTGTTGGCTCCTCCCTTAACCTTCATCAATGTGGCCACCAGCTATGACCAGGGGCCAAGCAAGAGGGTTGCATTGCGATTTCTCATATCGTGAACTCCTGCTATGAGTTTCCTCAAAACTACCAACTCACGAAACTCCAAAATGCTTCATATCAGATCAACGGTCAAGATCTCTCCCTTTGATCGATGGTTGCGATCAATGTCACAGAATCTGACTTCATATTAGATCAACGGTCCATATCCTTAGTGATCCAATGACTCAGATCATTTTGCGACTTCGCATATCGCGAGTTCCTACAACTCTCAACTTTGACTTCTCCAGCTCCCGAGTCAGCGAAATGATAATCTCTCGCCACGTGTCCTCTAGATCCAATGGACCATATCATTTCATGAATTCGCATATCACAAGTTCCTACAACTCTCACCTTTAAATCCTCCAGTTTGTGAGTCAAAAAAATGTCGATATCTCACCATGTGTCCTCTGGATCAATGACTCAGATCTCATCGTGACTTCCTTGGTTACTAGACGCTGATCTAACGGACATCGGGTATTCAGAATTGGTGATCCAACGACTGTGATGAAATCACAAAATTGGACTTCATGAATTCGTGTTTCTCATATTTGGACTCTGATATGAAGGCTCAAATCATTCACAATGCTCTATCCGACTGTCACTTTCACTCCTCCTCCTGAGATTCAACTTTCTCAAATCTCTAAGTGTCAAAGGCCACGAACTTTGATCATTCTATGATCCTTGATGTATGGGATCTCATCTGTGCATCTTAGAATTATATCTCTCCTGAGCTTTGGCAATGATGTTAACCTTGACCCTGGTTCACACTTGCGCTCTACATGCAACTCTGCACTCTCTCTTTTGAGCTTCTCGAGATTTCTCTTCTACGTCTTCCCAAAAGACTTTTGGTGCCTTCTTAGCACTTTCTTCCTATAATCATGCCATTGTTGCTGTTGTTCTTGCCTAAAAACATGCCATCGTCATTGCAATTCTTTCCATCAATGACAATAACATTCTTCCTATAAACTTGCCAACAATATCCCCCTTTGGCATTGATGGCAACCTTGAATGACTACACTATTCTGATTAGGCCTCCAACTGTAGTATCCACACCTTTTCTCCCCCTTTGACATCAATGTCAAAGAAAACATGCTCCCCTTGAGATGTTGCAGTATTTTTTGGGGATATGAGACATTCAACCAACACATACTCCCCCTAAAAGGATGAAATCTCTTAGATTGATAATGGGCTCACTCCCAACTTCTGGTGTAGATACTCAAACTGAGCTTGTGCAAGCGGTTTAGTTCATAAGGTGTCTTGTCATTGTGTGGTATGAGGTGGGCTTTATTAAGAAGATGGACTGCTATGTGTATTTCTTCTATCCACTAGGTTTGACCAATGTTCTTCTCATTCATCATTGACCTGGCCATTTGATACACTGTTCTATTTTTCCTCTCAACTAATCCATTTTGTTGTGGAGTTCCGAGGATTGTGTATTCTCTCTAGATCCCATGTTTATCACAGAATTCCTTGAAATCGCTTGACATACATTCTCCTCCTTTGTTTGATCTTACTTCTTTTAACCTCTTGCCTGTTTGATTCTCAGTTAAAGCCTTAAATATTTTAAATTTATCAAATGCTTCAACTTTTTCTTTAAGAAAAGAAACCCAAGTAAGTTTGGAGTAATCGTCAATGATCAATATAAAGTAGTTTTCCTTCCCTATGCCTTCCTGTCTTGATGGTCCACATAAATCCATATGAGGTAATTGGAGTGGTTTCTCTATTGAAGTAGAGCTCTTGGATTTAAATTGTCTCCTAGTTAGCTTTCCTACTTGGTAAGGTTTACACAAAGAATTTTGTGGTTTTGATATTCTTGGAAGATCTTTTACCGCCTCAATATTTTTGAGCTTGATTAAGTGATCAAAATTTATATGTCCAAGTATCCTATGCCATAACCAACTTTCATCATGTTTTCTTAGATGACACTCTTCTCTATCTTATTTCAACACACACACATTATTATCCTTCCTTATGCCTTTAGCCACCACTTGTTCTGAGTTTACAAACTTTATCTTGCAATCCTTGGAAGTGAACACCACTTCACATCCTCTGTCACACATTTGACTTACACTGAGAAAATTATGTTTCAACCCATGTACAAGTAGAACATCCTGGTCTTTTCCTTTACCACTACTCAAACTCACCATCCCTTTACCCTTGATTTTACCAGGAGCATCATTTCCAAAGGTTACATTTCCTGATTTTCTTTCACTTAGAGACAAAAACTTACTTTTGTCTCCCATCATATGTTTGGAGCATCCACTGTCAATGTAACATTGGTTCTTTTGTCTTTGAGCTGACAAAACTAATCCACACTTGTCATTTTATTTCTTCTTCCAAACCTTGAAGTTTTTAGTAGAGGGATTCAGATATGATTCATAGTTCCGTAAGCGACAATCTGCAGCTTTATGTCCATAATTATGGCATGTGTAACATTCTGGTTCATTGAATAAAGGATCATAACAATTGTTATGATTAACCTATGTCCTTTTCCCAACCATCACATGATTTGCAGTTTGTGATTTTTTGTTACTTGGTTATCTCATTCTTTGTTGTGGCAGATATATATTCCCTGAGTGTTTTGATTGCTCATATCTAAATCTTAAAGAACATTTTACATCTTTGTGACCAAAGTTAGAACATAAAAAACAATATATATAGAAAAATCCTTTGTACCTGTAAAATGGTTGTCTTCTTTGAGCAGGTTGATTTCTTCCATGCTGATGATTTCTTTGTTCTACAAATTCAACAGTTCTGGTATTTTTTCTTTCATTCTTCCTTGGCGGTTGATTATCTTCCTCTGTTTCTCCATATTTTTTGTTTTCAATGAATGTAGATTTGACAAACTTGATGGATTCTTTGTTGCTTGGCTGACTACAACTTGATCCTTCTTCATAACCCAAACCAGTTTTCAAATTTGGATTCCTTTGCTGATTCAGAATGGTGGTTAATCCTTTTGAGGCTTTAATGCTTGGAAGATTTTGGAGATACAATGCTTTGAACTCCTCCATCTCTTTTCTGGATTTTACTACCTTTTCTTCCAAGGATTCACATATTTCCTTCTTCTCTGATAACTGATGTTTTAGAATGTCCTCTATTTTATTTTCCTCTTCTAATTCCACTTTTAGCAGGGCAAAGTCTTCATTAGGTTATTTACTGTCTTTCTCAAACTGTATCAACAATTGTTTTTTCTTTCTCTTATTAAATCTGAGTCTGTAAATTTATTTTAGGGAACTGATCAGTTCTCCTTCAAAGTCAACCACAACTTCTTCATCATTAGCATCACTTCCTGTGATTTCATTATTATAATCCTCTTTGGCCATAAGCATAAAATCATTAACCTTATCTTCACAATCAGAATCACTATCTGTGTCTCTTGCAAAGTCATCATTGTTTACACATAAACTTTTCTTTTTACCAAATCTCTTGGATTTATACTTCTCTTCACCTTCAGCATTTTGGTCCTTCTTCTTGTGTGGAAATTCAGATGCAAAGTGACCTATCTTTCCACAGTTAAAAAATTTGAAGGGAAACTTTCCTTGGTACTTGCCTGATCCTTTCTTTAGTCTTCTCACAAATTTTTCTTTAATTTCATCAGGCTCAGAATCCTCATTCTTATCTCCTTTAAACCATGCTTCTCTAGAGGTGGGTTTATCTTTAACTATCCTCATTTCATATGCAATCAATGTTCCTAGAAGTTGATCAAAAGACAGAGCTTTTAGATCATTAAGCTCCTATATAGCAGAGACCTTTGTGTTGAACCTATCTAGCAAAGATCTCAAAATTTTATGAACCAAAGAGGCTTCCTCCATTTTTTCACCAAGTTCTTTCATTGCATTTACTAGTTCTTCAACTCTCAAAAAGTACTTTCCAATAGTTTCATCTTCTTTCATATGTAGTTGTTCAATTTTTATTCTATAGGTTTGAAGCTTGGCATCCTTTACCTTCTCATTACCTTCATAATTGCTAATGATTTTGTCCCACATGTGTTTGGTAGTTTCTAAGTGCATAAATTTTACAAATTCTGCTTTTGCAAGCCCGCTCAGAATAGAATTCATAGCCTTAGCATTGAAGCTGAATTCTAGCTTGTCATCTTTATTAGCTAGTACAACTGGCTATACGTAACCAATGTCTATCACATCCCAGACATCTTCACCTAAAGCCATTATGTAGGTTCTCATCCTACCTTTCTAGAAGGAAAAGTTTGTTCCATTGAACAGAGGGGCCTTGTTGGTTGAAGTTCCTTCATGGCTAGTCATGTTTAATCTCTAGGATATACCCTTAGATAAAAGGGCACCGGCTTTGATACCAATTGTTGGAAAAATGAGGGGGGGGGGTGATGCAATTGTTACTGTGCCTAAATTTTTTTGTCTCTTTAAACTCTTTACAGAACACTCAATGACGATCACAATAATGAAGACATGTAAGGAATAGAATATTAAACATCAAACACACATATGAAATATATAGAGACATATATTTCCTAAGGAAACCCATAAAGGGAAAAAACCTCTTCTTCTTGATATGATAAGTAATGTTTATATTTTTTACATTATCATTCTTATGAGCTCCAACTCCTCTTGAGTCTACAACCTTAGTTTTACAAGCAACAACTTTCTAAGAGCACCAACTCTCTGGTTTCTCTAGCACCCACTAGAAGGAAGCACCAACTCCCTGAGTGTTCCAGAACCAACTGGATGGAAGCATCAACTTCCAGAGTGTTCCATCACCAACTGGATGGAAGCTCCAACTTCCAGTCACACATGAACCAACCTATATAATAGAGAACAATAGTTCTCCCTTGCACCACCCTGCCACCCTGGTTTTTCTGGCTGCAACTAGATGGAAGCTACGAATCCTTATGTTCAATAACCCACTTGAAACTCTGAGGACAATAGTCCTCCCTAGAACCTCCCTACCACCCTGAAATATAAATATTTTCTTTTTATAAATTTATCACAGTGATACAATATTTACCAATGGCTTACCAGTCTCATCACTGGTCTTCTACACTGCTATGATCTACCCGCATCAGTGCCTTCCTGCACGCATCCCTTGCGCTTTCTGTTCTTCTCTCAAATATGCATTTCTGTTCCTTGCTTCTACTGCTCTTTATGCTCTATTTCTTCTTTCCATTCTATGCACCCTGCCTCTTCTGTGCGCTTCAGCTCTTGCACACAAAATTATTCTACTCACATGAATCACACTAAACAACCCCACAAATCTCTTCTTTATTCTGTGTTTTTATATTCTTTGTGCACCAACTACATCCTCTCAACCATACCTCCACATGCTCTTCCCATTACTACATAGCTAACTTGTAGTCCACTCACACTACTCTTTTTTGCATATCTTTGTCATGTAGAGTCCTCTGCCTGATCATCATTCAGATCATCATCTTCTTTGGTGGTCATACTAAGTATGCTCATCATCAGTGGCTTGTCCTAGTATTCTCTTCCTCCTATGGCAGTGTGACTCATCATCTTCTCAGACACATTTGAACTTATCCTCTCTGTTACAGTTACAGTCTTCAATGCTTTTTCCATCTTTCAATTGTCTCTATGATGAGTCTTCATTCCACTGGCTGTTACCTTGAGAATCTTCAGCTTCTGTGATGATAACCCTCCAACTCCTCGAGTTCTTTGGCCAATACAATCATTTTGTTCTGGTAGTTACAACCAGTCAATTATGGCTTCTTTGGTTTCTAAGCCCCTCACTTCACGTGACCACTGACGGTGACCAAACGCCTATTCAAAATGCGCTTCGTGATTTCAGTGATCTCTGTTGTAGAGCCTATCGATGTGAGGTATCCTCCCTTAACCTTCATCAATGTGACCACCAACTCTGACCAGGGGCCAAACAAGAGAGGTGCATCACGATTTCGCATATTCCGAACTCCTGCTATGAGTTGCCTCAAAACTCCCAACTCACGAAACTCTGAAATTCTTCATATCAGATCAATGGTCAAGATCTCTCCCTCTGATCAATGGATGTGATCAATATCATGGAATCAGACTTCATATCAGATCAATTTTCCATATCCCCGGTGATCCAATGACTCATATCATTTCACAACTTCACATATTGCGAGTTCCTACAACTCTCAACTTTGACTTCTCTAGCTCACAAGTCATGGGAATGCTGATCTCTTGCCATGTGTCCTCTGGATCCAATGACCCAGATCATTTCACAACTTTTCATATTGTGAGTTCCTACAACTCTCAACTTTGAATTCTCCAGTTTGCGAGTCAACAAAATGTAGATCTCTCGCCATGTGTCCTTTGGATCAATGGCTCAGATCTCATTGTGACTATCTCTGGGTACTGGATGCCAATCTAACGAAAATCAGGTATTCATGATTGGTGATCCAACTTGGACTTCATGAATTCATTCTTATCATATCTGGACTCTAACCTGACGGCCCAGATCATTCACAATGCTCGATCCAACGATTACTGTCGCTCCTCCTCCCGATCTTTAGCTTTCTCAAATATCTAAGTGTCAAAGGCCACGACCTTTCATCATTCTATGAGCCTTAATTTATGGGATCTCATCTGCACTACTCATAATTCTATCTCCCCTGAGATTTGGCATTGAATTTAACCTCGGCCCTGGCGCACACTTGCGCTCTGCGTGCAACTTTGCACTATCTCTTCTGAGCTTCTTGGACTTTCTCTTTTGTGTCTTCCCAAAAGACTTTTGGTGTCCACTTGATACTTTATGCTTGTAATCATGCCATCATTGTTGATGTTCTTACCTGAAAACATGCCATACTCATTGCGGTTCTTTCCATCAATGACATGCACATTCTTCCTGTAAACTTGCCAACAACCTTCAAGCAGCTTGGAGAAGAAAAACTCAGACTCAATATCTCTCTTAATCTCAAGCTTCAGACACTAAAATATGTCCAAACAACACAGTCACAACAACACAATGATCAAACCTACATCACCATGCAGCTACAACAACTCGACTGGATCCTCCATGCTCGAGCCATTCAGTGTAAGAGGGGAAAATATCACAAGGAATCTCACTAAAATTGGTCGCGATACCACTACAATCAAACCTACATTACAACAACATAACAACCCTCGACTAGATCCTCCATGCTCGAGTGTTTTAGCACAGTTTTTACAAAGAGATTAAAAGGGGACAAATTCTATTAATCTGAAAGTCTCAAATATGATACATAACCATAGAACAATTCTGGCATCAAAACATTACAAAATAGGGAGCTCTTCTCAACCAGTTGATGACCTTAACTAAATATAAAAACTACTTATTTATACTCAGAACAAATTGCCACTACCAGGAGTGTGATCTGATCACTACATTCAAAGCATTGCGTCTGCGAGTTCTTCTGTCAGACTGAACATGCACTCCTCTGTCAGACACGATCTTGGATCGACATGGGTTTTGCAGAAAATTTTTCCCACAGGGGTACCATGGGTTGACGGTTCAGTCCCCATCTTCTATGCCTTCCATTTATGGAGTGAGTTGAGGTTTCAACCACCAACTCTATTTTCATCAATTTCCTTCTCGGAGATTGAACAAGACCTAATGCTTAGGGGGAGGCTACATGCTTCTGTCAGATAGGATGCCATATAAACACGAGATTGCGAGGATGTCAAAAGAGGTTTGGATTCAGACTTCTTTTGGGCCCGCAATCCATCACATTTTTCCACATAGAATTTTCACCATACCATGGTTTCCATTGCAGGACCGCTCAAGAAAAATATCATCTGAGCATGTTGCATCCCTGCAATGGACTTTGGCCGTTGGTCTGGTCCTGATCTGTGATCTGAGTGCACCCGCTAGATTTAGTGCCAATGCCAAGCTTAATCGCCCAACAACTTTAGGATCTGCCAAAAGTGTGCCTTAGGATAGGGTGTTACTTTTGGCGTTGAACAATAAAAACTATTGGAGGATGATCTGATGTGGAGGCCCAACGTCACCATGTTGATATGTCACGGATGGAGAGGTGACATGTCTCACTCAAAAACATGTAGAAAGCATGTCTAAAATGCTTGAAATAAGTTCCATGTGTTAGCGCTAGATATATGCCACATGTCTGTGCTGACGGCTGCCATGAACTTGGTGCTCCATGGCTCGGGTGCTAGCTCCTTTTCCTTTGGCTCCTCTATGTTATTTTACCCAGATCTTTTGATCTGATGACACATTTCTTCTTGAATCGAATAGATGAGAATTACTTTGGGTCTTCGGACTTTGGGAAAATCAAATCTCAAACTTCCTCTGCCTTCAACCGCTTTTACCCAGAGCTATGGATCTGATGATGCATGGCCCTCCTGAGATCAATGACTGAGATCCCTTTTTGGCTCCATACTTTGGGAAAATCAAATCTCAAACTTGGGCTTCCAAGGGATTTTACCCGGAGTCATAGATCTAATGACGCATGGCCCTCTTGAGATCGACGGATGAGATCCCTTCTTGGCTCTAGGCTTCAGACTTCTCAATAGTCAAAATTTATTTTCCCCAAGAAAATTCACCGGAGGTAGGGATCTGACAATGCATGGCTCTTGGATTTGGACTTTCGAGATCCACTTTAGGTCTCCAGGCTTTGGGAAAATCTAAAGTCGAATATTGCTTACCTTATGTGATTTTACCTGGAGCTATGGATCTGACGACACGTGGATATTGCTGATCAACGACTTAGATTAACTTCAGTCCTTCGGCCACTTTGGAACTTTCGGAACTTCGACACTTCGACCACTTCGAGACTTCAGGCACTTCGGCACTTCAGCCACTTCGGGACTTCGGATGCTTTGACACTTCATGAATTTGGTCCTTCAGGACCTTGATGCTTTTATCATTTTAAAACTCCCGAAGTAAAACTCCCGGAGTGACATATCTGATGATGCATGGATTTTTGGAATCAGATGACTGAGACTTACTATGGGCCTTTGGGCTTCAGGTGTTTTTAAAATGAAACATGAAAAACCCTGCAGAGGAAAAAGCCCCGAAGTGAAGGATCTGTTGCCACGTGCTTCGACACTTCGGGACTTCGGCCACTTTGGGACTTCAGGTGCTTTGAGACTTTGGGAGGCACTTGCGTTAAGATCAATGAATCCCTACTAATTTTTAGATCAATGGTCCATGATTTCTTCAGGAGTTCGGGCTTTGGCTCTTCATAAGTTTTATCCACTTCTCACTTCGAAACTCCCAAAGCTCATTTCTCAAAATGATTGGATCATCTTCCACCTATCCCCCTCAATATCAACGAATCATGCTTACTTCGAGGTTTTTCCCTAGTTCTATACTTCACGCAACCTTAAGGTTCCGAATGTTGGTGATCTGCTGATCTGAACTGCTCCAAGAATCTCCACTGTTGAAAGACTAAAACTGCTTACTACTTGCGCTTCAAGCAAGAAATAGAATGCTCTGAAAGCTGTATTTTGAGCTCAAGGTTGATACCTGTATAAGAAAAGGACTGGGTCACCTTATGACCCTTATATAGTCTTATTTGATAACACCATCCTTGCTGGGGGCATACCATGGAGCACCACCTCTCATACACCCTTCATCACAAGTGTGTGTCATATCTTCCAACAGAACTTACACTGGAGACACCATCCCTCCCACTAAGGCCTCTCCCCACCTTGACATCCAACTCGTTGAAGAGAGTCTACCTCAGGGATTACCTGAGAATCCTACCACACCACTTATCCCCGATTTCCCCCTCCCCCAGGAGAAAATCCTGGTTTGGGAGACAATCTCCCAAGCCATCACTCAAATTCCCTTCTTCTACCCCCCACCGAGAGTACAAGATTTTTAGGTAGCCACAATTCTTACCCTTCCCAATATGGTACTTTCCATCCCTGTATGGTATCTACACCCACCCAAAATGGTCCCTCAACCATCCCTCCCTCCTAAGTCAAAGGGCATCTTGATGCATATTCCAGTACTAACTCCAACCACACCATCCTCACCCCCAATCTCCAGCACCACTGCTATGGCTAGGGGCAGATGGAAGAAGAAAGAGCCCACCGTTCCACTTCTTCCCCGAGTTCAGCCTCCTTGCACACTCTACAAAATAAAGGGACACCCCACTAATATATTTCCTTCTCTCCCTGAATTACGCAATCTGATCGAACTTCCTCGAGTAACCATATCACTCACCACTTCACCAAGCACATCTATTACTGCAACAACATCTTCCACTACAAGTAGTAAAGGGTTGCGAACCAAATTTTCTTGTGCCATCTGTTCATAATATGGCCACTACACTCATCATTTCCCAGCTCTACCTCAGTTTTTCCATATGCTAATGGCAGTATGCCAAAACTTTCAACCGGAGCCCTCTCCACCAGCACTTTCGGGTACCCACATCACCGACATCCATTATGTCTCTATCTCATTCCCCAAACGGATGAGATGCCCTTGATCTCTTTTTGAATCACTTGCTCATTTCACATACCAGTGCCCTTTGATCATTGAATACATATGTCATCAATTAAACCTTATTCGACATCATTCGACCATCTTACCTCATGTGACGCAAGTTACTCCCCCTATCTCTTTTATAGATCATGTCCATATCTCCTCTCTCGAACCTAAGTCAGCTCCCACCCCTCCATGGTTAATGGATAGACTGTCTGAGGATACACCCCCAAATCTTCCCAATTCCTCGGTTCATTTCCCACAGGAAATCTTACCCCCTACCACAGTTTACCCCCCACAATGTCTGGACATTTGGTTTATGTCAAGTGAACCATCACAACATGGTTGTGATATCCTCTCTACATCTTTGCTACTTGAGGACAATCACACTGTGACAGTCACCCATGTACCCCCCATGGATCCCTTGTATTCTTGCATGTTTCACTGCAATGAAGATATCCTAGAGGAACTCAATACCCCTGATTTCTCATGGAATGCACTCCATCACTAAGCGCATTTTATCTCACAAGAAGCCTTTGACCTTTCTAGACAAGCCTCCATATGCATTATCAAAACCAAAAATTTTATTCCATCAGGGCATATAGATTGGTTCAATAACCCTATCCCTACCCCAGATGATTTTGAGGAAGGAAACATGGCCAACATTTCCCCCAATATCAAAATCGACATTTCCGTCAAACCAAGAATCATAGAGGAAATCACCATTGGCACCAAATGCTCCCCTGAGGAAATCAGAGCTTACAAATCTCTCTTTCAGGAATATCGGGATATTTTTTCCTGGCCATGTACGAAGATGCCTAACCTCGATCCTTCTATATTTGAACATCGCATCGACACATGGCTAGATGTCTCCCTAGTCCTTCAAAAGCAACGCCCACTTCACCCATCCAAAGCTGCGACCATCAAAGATGAAATGGACAAGTTACGTGCTGGAGGGTTCATATACCCCATCACATATACCTCATGGGTTTCCAACCCCGTCCCTGTTAACAAGAAACATAGTACTATGCACATTTTCACCGACTTCCACGATCTCAACCATGCTTGTCCCAAAGACAATTTCCCAACCTCTGTCATCGACCAAATCATCGACGACTATGCCGACCACGAAGCATTGTCCTTCATGGATGGGTTCTCTGGCTAGAATCAAATCCAAGTCCATCCAACAGATTATTATAAAACCTCTTTTACTACCCCATGGGGTACATTTTCTTATCGTGTCATGTCTTTTGGACTAAAAAAGCAGGTGCTTTCCATGACTTATGTTTTCCATGATCTTGCTTTCATCATCCTTTCTTATTTGGATGATCTCACTACTCGATCTAAGAAACAAACTCAACATTTAGATGACTTACGAATTATCTTTCAATGATGTCGCCAGTATAATATCTTCTTAAACCCCCTCAAGTGTGTATTTTTCATCATTGTCGGACACCTCCCTGGGTTCATAGTCTCCCAACACGGCATCACAGTGGACCCCCTCAAGGTCCAAGCTATCACATAAATTCCACCACCTAGGAATCTACACCAACTACAGAGCCTACAAGGAAAACCCAACTTTTTACGATGATTTGTCCTAGATTACGCCACTCACGCACATAGTTTCCTTCACTTACTGCGTCATGATATCCTATTTCAATGGGAGGAACATTCCCAAACCACTTTTCATGATTTAAAAGAAGCACTATCCAATGCCCCTTGGATTAGTCTTCCAGACTATCATCGTGATTACATCCTCTACTTATCAGCCTCAACCATATCAGTAGCAGGAGTCCTTATCCAACTAGGGGATGACGAATGTGAGCATGTTATCTACTACATTAATAAAAATATTTCAGGATCACCCCTGAAATACAAACATGATGAGAAAATAGCCCTTACAGTTATCCTCTCAGTTCAAAAACTGCATCACTATATCATGCTTCACACTACCAAAGTTGTGGCAGATTCTAACCCCATATAGTACTTGCTTAATCGATGACAGATTAATGATAAATTTTTCAGATGGATTATCATCCTTCAACAATACGACCTAGATTTCTCAACTCCCAAAAGGAAGAAAGAACTTGTTCTTGCCGAACTCATCAAAGAATTTCCCTAAGATGCTAAAGGTTCACTCATCAATACATATTTTCTAGACGAACACCTCTTCTTCATCCCCTTAGATGACCCCTGGTACGACGACCTTATCGTCTACCTTTGGACACAGAAGTTTGGTTCTCATCTCTCTTGAGACAATTGTCGACACATTCACCATCAGGACCCTTGGTACCTCTTCATCAGAGACGTTTTGTATCGACGTGGGGTTGACACCATACTCCACTAATGTTTGACCATCGAAGAAGCACACAGAGTCTTGAACAATTTCCATAGACGCACTTGTGGTGGCCACCTCTCAGGTATGTCCACCTCCCAAAAAATCATTCGAGAAAGATACTTCTGGCCCACACTGTTTCATGAATGCATCCACACTGTCAAGCGATGCGACAAATGCTAGCTCTATGCAAACAAAGCACGAGCACCACCCGCTCTTCTACACCCAGTCATCACTGCCGACCCCTTTTGCAAATGGGGAATAGACTTCATGACTTGCAATCCTCCATCCAGTAATGGACACAAGTACATCATTGTGGAATTAGATTACTTTACCAAATGGGCCGAAGCCATGGCTACCTTCAACAATACCACTGACACAACATCGCTTTTCTTCTTCAGCCACATCATTACCCATTTCAGAATTCCACTACAATTAATCTTTGATCACATTAAGCACTTTGAGAATGAGATCTTCACTTAACACTCCTCAAAGTTAGGTATCTCCCATGAGTTTGCCTCCCCATAATACCCCCAGTCCAACAGACAGGTCGAGGTTGTTAACAAAGTCCTCAAAATCATGTTACAATGTACTTTCAACAAACATAAAACCAACTGGCATCATATGTTGTTTTCAACATTATGGGCTTATCATACGACAGTAAACGCTGCCACCAGTTTTACACCATTTCATCTCATCCATGGGATCGAATCCACACTCCCCATCGAGTGAAAAATTCCCACGTTGCACACCACCATCGAGCTATTACCTGACACTGCTCCAATGGAGCAACGCTTGTTGACCTTAGATTCTTTGGATGAATATCGTCGGTCTTCATTATAGAACAATAAGGAAGATAAAAAGTGGCCCAAAGCCACTTTAGACTGCCATGTCAACCTTTTATAATTGAATGAATGGGATCTCATCCTAGCCTACAATATCGCTCATGATACTCTCGGTCATGGGAAATTTGATTCATTATGGCATGGACCCTACATTGCCCAACACTAACTCACTAAAGGTGCATACATATTGGCCTCTCCAAAAGGCTATCCTCTCAAATAACTCGTCAATGGGTTGTACTTAAAGAAGTTTTACGCCTAAGCGTCATCATTCTACACTAGGATTTTTCTTTGTACACAGTTGTAGAGTTTTTATTCTTATTTTCACCTCCACTCCTCATGTCTGATCTACCATCCGTGTTATTGACAGATGCATCCTCCATCAACCTACCACATCAGTTATGCTGACGTTTCTAGCCACTGGACACAGAATATCGCTTCAACCACTTGGTCCCTCTATTCCCCCTCACATGAAAGGCTCCACTCCAACGACATATGTTTGGGCTCAACCACTAACAACCAAGAATAATACGTAACCATTATTGGTCTCCTCGCCGAGGCCATTCACCACCGCATTCATCACCTTAGCGTCTTATTAGATTCCCAGCTTGTCGTCCATCAACTCAACAATGTATATTGTGTCCGCGATCCTTGCCTCTTTCGCAAATACCTGCAAGTTAGAATCTTATCTTGAAATTTTGATTCAATAACATTTACACATATTCCATGACAATTTAATCAAATAACAGATAATATGGATAACCTAGTGTTAGATTGGCATTTATCACATTAAGACATCATCTCACATGCATAAATCATCAAGCATTGGTCACAACATAAAGATTAGACATCATAAACCATCACACAATATCAAACACATGTAAACAACACAAAGATCCAAAATATGTATCCATATATATATATATATATATATATATATATATATATATATCGATCGAAGTATCATAAATGTTTACAAAAAATACAACATATACATTGCCCATAGGCAAGTGAGTCCTCTCACCCTAATAGGTACAAAATGGGTATCAAACTACCCAATAGAAAATGGGCTCCCAGGCCTCTATAAATACAAAAATACATAACTGACACTCATGGTTCCTCCAGAGCTCCCCCACCAAGTCCTCTGTTAGTAGGAGGTGCCCCACCATATGGGGGTCCTCTCGGTCCAGGGGGTAGTCAAGCAATCATCGTTGCCCCTGCTATAACTTCCTGGCAGATCAAGGTCCACTCTGTCGAAACACCCACACACTGCTCCAGGAACCTCTCGTCCTGAATGAGGGACCACATTCCCTCTGACACACCCTATAACACCTCCTCGAACTAACGATGAAGATCCTCTATCCCCCCATTGGCCTCGGCCTATGGCACATGTGATGGACCTGCACCTGGATCATTGAACCTGCATCTCCGACTGACCCTCACCTCATCCATTGGACTCACACCAACATCATCCCACCGATGTTTCTCTGCTACTCGCAGCGGTCTCACTGGCCCCTAGCATGCTGACTCTCCAACCATCTCCACCTCTCGGCCTCGAGGGCCCACATATGAAAACACATAGAACAAAGGTAGAATCAACATCGATATATATATAAACATATGCTACACTATCAAAATAAAAAAAAATTAATACACCAACATACCTCTCCAGTCCCAAACCTCTCTAGGAGGCAACTCCATGTCCGGGTCATGCCGTAAATCCATCCCACCATATAGGAATCAAAGTATGATCTGTGGCATGTGACGCCACACACGCACCAACGTGGCCATAAAGTAGTGGCCACCCTCTCCCCCTACGTGTTGGGCCAAAATATGAGCCCACTGCATCAGTCGCGGCTCATGTGGCCCTGCATGCAGCAACAAAACCCTTAGGCACAACATGGGAACCCTCTTCAGAAACCATGCCACCAGAATATATCCAAATGCAAAATCACTGGAGTCGGTGGTCCAACACTGGTGAATCTTCCCCATCATTCTGGCATGCAACATCGAACCCCAGTCGAAAAAGTCCCCATCTAGGACCCTCTCCATAATCCTCAACTGACCACCAGTAATATTCTAAGTAGCTAAGGATCCATAGATCCTCACAATCATGGCCGCGAGGCACTGATGGAAGAGAAAATTCATGACCTCAATGTAGACAACCAAACCTGACATTGGGTTCAGACCCATACAATAATGTCATGCCACGTCTATCAACTGCACATCTCCCAAAAGCTGGGGGTCAACACGCAGGGCCATTCCCCGAAAGGGGAGCCCTGTTAGAAAGTACACATCCTTAACAACTGAGAGTGTCAGTTGTTGTCCCCTCATAATGAAGCATTGCAGATCAATGCTTGACATTGATATAATATACTGAAGCAGGTACTCCTGTGACTGTATCAATTGGCATTCAAAGAACTTGAGCAACCCACAGGCTTCCAAGAGTCTTTGAATGCCAGGCTCCTCTCTCACTACCTCCCTGAGGCGTTCCCAGTCTTGCTCCCTCTAGTGGACTGGCATGATAAACACATCACTTGCATCCACACAAAAAAACTTGGTCATCACTCATCCTTCATCAAAAATATAAAAAAAAAATTCAAACTCTCAAAACCCCTTAGCTTCGCCTCGAGTACATGACTTTCAACCCCATTGGCATGCACATATGTGTGCATGTTCTTCTCACAACTATGCATCCATGCGCAGCTGTCAGAGAAAGAACTCCACATCAATGTGCAACTGTCGCACCCATAGTTCTTCACCCATGCACACTTGTTCTCTGCACAGGTGCACAACTGTCTGAGAAATAGTTGTGCACAATGCACAACTACATTTCCAACAGACGCACATCTCATGTACGCATGTTTTTCCCACCCACGCGCCCCTATGCATGACTATGTTCAACACAACCTCACATCATGCGAGGGAGATGGAGTTATACCTACGCATCTCAGCACGGGTATCCTTCTTCTCCCATGCATTAGTGGACCCACCCCTAAACCTACCCTAGTATGACCATCCGTATAACCCCTACCTACAAAATAGAAACTATATATTGTGGAGGAGGATAGGACCACCAACCTGACTCTCACAAATCCTGGATCGGTCGGCTTGAACTCCTGTAATTTTTTAAACTCCTCCAAATTCTCTTGTCAATTCACTATAGCAATGGGTACAAATGAGGTGGCATTGTGCCCCCCATGACCATATATAGTCCCTTTTTCCAAACTTCCACACTCAGTTACAGGAGCTCAGAGTGTTTGTTTCCTGATCTGTCTTTAGCCACAGGATCAGGATCTTTCCATATACACATTCACATTCCTTGGGTCACCATATGCACTTAGCTTCGTGGGAGAATTTTTATCACATCATGTCCAGGTACACATGATCATGTTCAAAATTATCAAATAACTATTATATTTTCTTTATCTTCATATATTGTTCACGTTAGGTATTTGGTTTTCATGTGTGTAGGTACTTGGTCATCAAAAGAAGAACATCCCCTTCAGGTATATGTTCAAAACTGGCATGTAATCATTCCCTCTGACTATCAATTGCATCTCCCAGTCACACCCTTCGACATTCACCTATAGGGCTCCTACATCCGGCTGTATAGTACTATCAACTCTGCTGCATTTCAGTATTGTCACCCTGTAGCAATCTCCCCCACATGAGTTGTCCCATTCATAGTCCCCCTTGATACTTTGAAACTCATGGTACTTTCAACCCCTATGGATGGGAGTCCTAATAGTCTCATGCATTTCCGAGAATAAAGCCACATATCCTTCTCATAATTTTTCTAGCTTTCCCAATGGACTCCCTAGGTTATCTTATCTTGGTTCTATTTGACTGCACCTCTGCAGTATCATTAACCCTCCATTTCATTCACACTCAGTTTGCCCATCTGCAGATTGCACTCCATTCATTTCCCTCATATAGAAACCCACCCATGGCCCCCCCACCCCTTCTCTTCGCAACTTGTGCCCTCATAGGCCAAGCCATATTTCATTGGGGCACTTGTTTATGTATCTATACGCTCATCCCAAATTATTCTTTATTTATTTGGTAATTGTAAAAAACCTTTGTTTCCAACATTTACTTAGCTTTCCATCGTCACCTTTGACGAGTGTCTTTTCCTAGAAACGCAACCCATGTTACCCTTGGTTGGGGCATCTACTCTCCTTTTCTCATTGTGATATCATTCATAAACCCTGAGTATCCCAAAATCCATGTACCCTCGATCTCTGAGTTTGTCCACCTTGTCACGCCTCTGGCATAATTTAACCCACGTCTAGTCGTCCCCCTAACACTAGATACAATGTTATGGTTGTCGCTAGTCATTCTCCAAATATACCCCCAACCAAGGAAAATCTTGAGTCTCACCACATCTTGACTTCATTCATGTTCCCTATCAGTTCCTAATCTTATCTTCACAAATTACATGAAGCCCTTTGCTTCTCGGAGTCGTGACTCCCTTTCTGTCGACATCAACATAGTTTCCAAAAGGGAGACAATATCTTGAATTTCATTACCTTTAAAATGAGGAGTCTTGGAAGACATAGGGAGAACCATCATTTCTCTCTGATTCCATTGACCCCCATAACATTCAACTTCAACAAAATCTCATGTTACGGTGGTTTTTACTATGCGAATATTGCAGTTGTTTTATACCAGCCGAAGACCCCTGAATTCATCAGGACATCAATGTCTATGAGTCATCGACACTTCTTACATACGTCCTTGCCTCTTTTTAGAGTATGTTCACCATTAGAATTGTCATCTGTCGTTATCAAACCGGCCCGGAGGGCACTGCAGTTACCTACCTCAACATACAACTTCAGTTATTGTCTTCCTTTTCGAGTTACATGACACGAGCATGCGGCATGCCTTCCTCGTTTGTATACATATTTTCATTTTTCCTAGAGAAATGTTTGGGTCCCACATTTTCCCCTCTCCATCCAATGGATCACTCTTACAGTTCCTATTAACACTCTTCTTTACAATGACACTGTCAGTAGAAGAAACATTGATGGAAAATATTTAACAGACAGCGAATGGCAAATATTTAACAGACATCGAATGCTTGTCATTGATGGCAAGTAGCATAAGTATAGGAAGAATGTATAGAGGATTGATGGCATGAGTACAGGAAGTTTGTAACAGACATGAAAATAGAAGATAAGTTCAGGAAGATCGAATGATCGAAGGCAACACAACCAGGCAAACAGAAGGTAAGTTCAGGTTGATCGAATGATCGAAGGCCCGTAAATCTTGAGAAGCATTTCTGATTATTGGATCCATTCAAAATTCCCGAAAGAACGAGGGTTGTCAGATATGAATGTAGACAAGAAGAGATCGTTGAAGAGGAGGACAGATCTCAGGCGTTAGATCCAAGTGCAGGATTCGACCATCGTTGGATCAAGAAGAACCCACACGTCCTTTAAGGTACATGGAGAAGTGGGCATAATCACGATATGCAAAATCATGACTTAATCTGAGCCGTCAGATCAAGGTTGAACCTGGACCATTGATTCCAGTCCATGTCGGGGTTTTGAGGATCACATGTTCGAGATGTCAAAGAAACAATGCAACAAGAATGTCGATTTCGTGATATGCGAAATTGCGATTCAATCACAGTTGTTGAATCAAGCTCAGATCTGGACCATTGATCTAACACCATGTCAGGGTTTCGAGGATCTTGTGTTGGAGATGTCAAAGAAACAATGCAAAAAGAATGTCGATTTCGCGATATGCGAAATTGCGATTCAATCGCAGTCATCGAATCAAGCTCAGATCTAGACTGTTGATCTAACTCAATGTCAGAGTTTCGGGGATCGAGAATTGGAGATGTTAAATTTTATTAACATCAGGAATCCCGATATCACGATATGAGAAATCGCGATTTAATCGCAGCCGTTGAATAGAGATCAGATCTCGACCGATGATCTAACTCCATATCAGAGTTTCACGAATCGCGACATGGAGAGGCAAAGAACCCAATGCAACAAGAATGTCGAAATTGCGAAATCATGATTCAATCATAGCCATTGAATCAAGATCACATTTGGACCATCGAATCACAAGACATGTGGCAAGTGATCAAAAGTTCGCTGACTTGGGGTCAACGAAGCATAGTGTCGAAAATCATAAAATGATAAATCGCGAAAGCGCTTTTTGCATAGGCACTTGGTTATGACCATAGTCATATTCGGAAAGGAGGTAGTGTAGAAAAGTTATGTATTAGAACTTCGGAGATCGCAAAATGAAGTGTCGAGATACTCATCATAGGATAGCCGAAATGCCAAAACCCGATTTAAAGGAAATGAATGTAAGATCTCAAGAAGCCAATCAAACGGTGCAGGTGAATTTGAACAAAGATCGGAGGGTTAATGTTCTCTCTCACAATTAACTCCTCAGTTACGAATATGTTAGCAAAACGGACTCATGATTGTCAATTAGTTGGCATTTCAGTTGCTTGGACAGTTGTCTTTCTTTTTCCAAAGGAAACACGAAGTGGAACCGTCGTGGATGTGCGCATAAAAGAAAATGAGATAGACAACGTGATGTTGGTTGTTCTGTATGAGAAAAGAATGAAACTGTAAGAAAAGGAAAATGAGAGGATGCGCAGGAGGAGATTGAG
>ML850375.1:0-23892 GCA_009831015.1 Picea engelmannii
ACCACAAACACCAAAACAAGTAGAGAGGGGTAATCTCCCTACTTTTCCCAATGCGACCTCGTGCTTAACTCCTATGTTGAGGAGGCTCCCGACACACTGGTTGCAAGAATGGATTTTAACGCTCTTTAATGACTTCTAGGTTTCATTGTGTGGCCTTGGAGAGTCTGCTCTCCAATCCTATTCCAAGGCCATAAGCCTAACTAACATTGGTTTACTATCAAAAGAAAAATGTATAATTGATTTTAGATTAAGCGTTTCTTTTTTAGGGGTTGTTGCTTAGGTCCAAAGGTAATGGATGAACTTTAATGATGTGATGACTCTTGACCCAACCAAGCAATGCAAGTATGCTAATGCAAATTGTTCACTTCGATGAACTTTAGCTATGGGAGGGAGAGAGATTTTTCTTTTTCTTTGCAAACTTCATAAATATGACCTCACATGCACCAAGCAACCAACAGACAAATCATATTTAAACCAACCAATGCTTCTAATGCACTTGTACACTAATGCTTCAAAAGCAAACCTAGCATGCTACAAATTTTTTTTGTCTTTATGATGTTTTTCCAATTGAAATGTAACAATTCCTAATCTAAGCAAGAAAGACAAATGCAAAAGGAAAACCAAGAAATTAGCAAGCAAAGGGTAGTGTGATATTGATAGCGATGCCCCCTGACACACTCCAGTGTCTACACGAGATCTCAATCCAAAACTCACAAGGAATGGATCTTAATGATGTTAAATCCAAATTCAAAAGGAAACTCAACCAAATGCAACAATCAATCACCCAAAAATATAATTTCAGACCCCAAAGTTCACAAGTGTAATTATGAAATCCTAAAATGCTTCACAAGGGATGATAAAAAAAAAAAAAAATGTTTTCTTTTTTTATGTCATGCAAAGAATGATGAAAAATCCCTTGAAAAACTAAGTTATAAAGGTTTTCTTCCCCAAGAATAGGGACTCTATGCTTCACAGCTAAAAACCCAGAAAAAATTTCACAAAAAACAAATTGTTTTTGCACCCTACAGGCCCTTTTTATGGACCCTACAAGGGTCCTCGCGGGACATAGGCCTGTCAACCGGTGAGGGCCTCACGAGACACCTATTATGCAACCAGTGAGGGACTCACGAGAAACTTGTTATGAAACAAGCAAGGGTCTGCAAAATTTTTCTTTTTGAAAAAGGTGGATCTGTTGCAGATCTTCCAGATATCGATCAGATCTATCAGATCTACCAGATCTAGACCTTGGGATGATTGAATGGAAGAAGACTCAAATGCAAATCATAAAATGTAGAGGAAGAGATAGGAAAAGAGACTGAACTAGAGAAGAATTATTCCCCAGTATGGTTGTCAATCTGTTATGGGAAGATTTCTCACATGGATCTTGTTGGATACACAACAAAATATCCCTAGGATTAGCCTAGTAATCCTAGACAAAAAGGGGGTAGATTCCTTATTATTTTCCTAGATATATATCCAAACACATGGATTCACAATTATCCTGAAGAGTAGGGAAGACTTGCATGCCTTTGTTAAGGTGGTCCTTCATATTTCCTGACAGTTGTAGTCTTGAAACTCCGGCTCCAAGCTCCACAACATGTTTCATGTATGCAAAAGACAAGCAAAACCTTATCTTCTTCTTTGCTAAGGATTAGAATCCTAGATCCAATCTAATTCTAATAGGATTTATAAAGGAATAAATCAGATCTATCATTCATTCAATGAACACAAATGATATGAAGGGAAAACCAAATGATCTATTAATAAAAACATGGAGAATACATACCAAATCATACCTCAACTTGATGAAGATGCATCCTCCTCTGATTCCTTGCTCCTTGCCTCTCCTTGTAGCTTATTGGTCAGGCTAGGCTCATTGAATTATGGATGTGATGATGGATACCTCTACAGTTGGGCAACATAACCATACTATTCACTTCTTCCTCTCTTGCCCATGGCTTGCCTTTGTTATATAGCTCTTGGAGGAGGCTTGGGAGAGGCTTCCAAATCTTCTAGAGACCACTAGAGACACGAATGATGTGATTTCCTAGGCCTTTTCCATGAATATCCAACTCATCCCTCACCTATCACCTCATAACTCCCTGATTCTAGAAGTTTGACAGTGCCTCGCTTGTTGAACATTGGTGTCAAGCAAGGCCCTTGCTTGTTGTCTACTAGGTGTTCCAAAAGGATGCCAAAAAGGGCTCTACAAGGGTTCAAACCTTAGGCAAAAGATGTATTATGGCCTTTATCCTCTGATGGCTTCCTCTCTGGCCTATAGGGTGGAAATTAAGGCTATAACAACTAAATTTTGAGTATCATAGCTCCGACAATGCGACTAGTATGGCAAATAACTTGAGATTAGATTTTAGGGTTTTGATGTAGATGGAAGGCAGTTGGCACATTCCTTCCAATATCCTATTTGGTATTGAGGTCCTTTGATTGAGATTATATTCTAATGGGGTTTATAGTGATGGTGATGTGAAGGTTTGGCTTCCCTATTATGTATCTCATTTAATGTAATCAAGTGGAATGTGGCTAGCTCAAAAAATTTAGGTAATAAGCTTTCATTTTTCCCCACATAGGGTCTAGTGATGGCGATGTGACTACTCATTTTCCTACTTGTTTAGCGATGGACTTGGATGGTGGTACAAACTTAATAATGGTAGTTGTGGATCCAACCTCCATGGCACCTGCTTTAAAACCCTAGTAGTATGTGGGGACTCCTAGGGCTTTAAAAGTTCCTATGAGACCCTAGTATCTAGCTAGTTCAGGGATAGGGTTCTTCTATTTTTTAACTTGGTTACTTAGCAATGGATAGAATCAAGGTACCTGATCCCTAGTTATGCACGTGGCTTATATGGTGGCACTCGTTTTTTCCAATATGTTATGGGTTCTCTATGGAAATGATGTGTCTCACTCATATGTGGTTAGTGGTGCGGTTTTGAGTAGATTATACGAGCTTGAGTTTTATGGAAAACACTATGTCAATAGTTTTGAAACATCCAACATTTCGAGTGTACAATCCACCCATCGGGGACAATTGAAGCTCTAAGATGTTAAAAAAGAGTGTTGTTGCGAAGTGTTTAGAGGAAAGGAGATGATCGTTGAGAGGAGAAAGAGAATTGAAATAACAATAAATTAATGAAAAAGGTTGTTAGGTCTAAAAATGATGAAAAATGGTATTAAAAGAAGGCAATTGAGATTAGATATTAAAATATTGAAAACCAAAATATATTAAATTGCGATGCGAGCGTTGATAATTTAATAGTTTAATATTTTAATATTGCAATATTTTGATATTTAATTTTGCACCAACTTTCCTCTTTTCTCCTCAACGGTCACACCGCAATTTAATATATTTTAGTTTTCAATATTTTAATATGTAATCACAATTCCTTTCTTTTAATACCTTTCAATATATTTTTTCATCATTTTCAGACCTAACAACATTTTTCATTGAGTTATTGTTATTTCAATTCTCTTTCTCCCCTCAACGATCATCTCCTTTCCTTTAAATATTTTGCAACAACACTCTTTTCTAACATATTAGATCTTCAATTGTCCTTGATGATGGGTGGAGTGTCCACTCGAAACGTTGGACATTTTAAAACTGCTGACAGAGTGTTTTCCAAAAAACTCAAGCTCGTACATTATGAATAACTATGGAAATCTACACACATTTGAGTATGTTTTTTTCTCATGGAAGGATGGTTGGTTTTGACTCCTTGTTCTCTCTAAATGTTTTACCTCTCTTATGTCAAATTTTCGTGTCCTTGGACTATATTCTTGGTACATTGTGTTAGTGTTTTATCTTGGGAAAAATTTCAAGCCTCAAGGTTCACATCTTTTACTGTATTAACCTCGGTGCCTTTATATTTTCGTGAATGTTATTTACAACGTTTTTAGAGTGTACACTTTTTTTCAATAAAAATATATGACTTTTTCGTGGAAATACACACATAAATGTTGTTTACAACATTTTTAGAGCATACATTTTTTCTTTCAATAAAAAAATATGACTTTTTTCGTGTGTGTGTGTGTGTGTGTGTGAGAGAGAGAGAGAGAGAGAGAGAGAGAGAGAGAGAGAGACTATGTCATATATATGGAATTATATGAAAAAATAACCATATGACACACATAATAAAAGGCATATAATTTGACAATTATAAATTGATTAATTGAGGTATCATCCTTGCACCAAAGGGATCATTGTGATTTTTAGGGTCACCCCATCCCTCATTCGTAGAATTCAATTTGCATTCAATATTTTCTTGGCTTGGAATTATTCATTTATGACATGGTAAGTATAAGGAACTTATTATTATGGTGTTGAAAACAAAGAGTCAATTGCGACATCACTTGATATACTTGTGAACTAATTAACATGTCAGAGTTCACATTTAGGCACTAGGATTTCCTGAAGCAAGTTAAGTGCACAAATGATGCCTCGTGTAACACTTTGATAACCTAAATATGTTGAATCCAAATCAACCTTTTATGTTGGGCAACAATATGCCTAAGGGTAAGAACATGTGTTTCCTCCTAGGAGATTACTAGTTTGATCCAAAAGGGGGTAGCGTATGTACACCTCTGTAGACTTAAACAATCAAATCATTGCATAGAGATAGTCCATTGTCCCACAATCAAGGGGATCTCATACATCAATTCGATGTCTAGATAAATTGTCCTTAAAAATAGATTATTGTTAATATTATTAATATTATTATTATGTATTTCAAAGTTATCCTACTAAAAAAATGAAAAATCTAAACATGCTATGATATGCTCCTTTTGTGGTCACTCGGAATAACATGAGAGGAAACTAGTATTTTTGGTGTCAAATCTAGCCAAAATCATTTTGGATGGATGGAATGGAAAACATGAGATCTTAATATTACACAATCTAGTTGTAGTAGGGGTATTCAGGGGTTTTGAATCCATTTTTGCACCCAAAAACAACAATTTCATCGATTCAAGATTACAATTTCAACAAATATTACTTGGTCAGATTTTGATGATAGTAAATTGGAATGTCTAAATTGTAGAATACTTAACCTACTTCCAAAAAAATTATATGAAATTGTTATTTATTCAACATTTTTTCTAAATGATGAAAAGCGTTTCAATTATAATATGCTCTCATACTACTTAACATTTTTTTCCATGAAAAAAGACTTTATATTCAATATTTCAAGTTTGAAATTAGAATATACATCATATTGTCTTCTCAAACTCAAAAAATAAAAATAAAAATCTCATCACTATCTTGTTGCTCTATCACTACATATTGTGGTCTTCCATGGATCATTCAAGGAAACCTTTCAAAAAGGAACAAATCCTCATACAAACAACCCTTAGACTCCTTTTAAAGCATTAAACCAAAAGCATATAAACATTATAAGAGAAAATAGTGACCATGAAAAGACGACTTGCATAAGAATAGAGACCTTCTGAAACTTGATAATTGGGTTCCTCCTATGAACTCCTATTCAAATAAGAGTCCCTCTTGCAAAATAAGAGCTTCTTTAGATATCTGGTCTACAATTGTATCAAATTCTCTAAATACATGAGAAAATGAGATATCTTCAAATTTCTCCTTTACCTCTAGGAATTGGGACATGATGTTGAAAAGCACACTGACACTGGGAGGGGGCGATGAATCAGTGTCTGAAACTTTTGACTTATTTTCACACTTTCATAGATTGACTGAGTTAACTGAATAAGATATATGCAACTCAATTACTTATTCATAAACATGTATAACACAAACTGTATGAAGTATATAAAATATCTTTCTTTTATTTATTTAACTTGAATGAATACAAATAAAATCAATCCTTTAATATCTTCAACTTCAATCGAATATGAGAGATCCAACTCTCTGATACAAGACCCAGCTTGTAGTTCCCATATCCAACTGAGAAATTAGGAATCCAACCCTCACAACAAGACCCAGCTCGTTGATCTCAGATCCAACTGAGATGTGAGGAATCCAACCCTCATAGCAAGACTCAGCTTGTAAACAGGCACCAACCTGATAGAATGAACTTTCATTCAATCCATTATATATATGCATCTATATCCACCAAGACACCCTAAGATTCACCACCACTTCTGGTTTGTATAGTATTTCAATAGGTATAGGATTGAACCATTGTGTCTTTTGATATGAACCATTGCACCTCTTCATTTAATTTTAACATAAATAATATTCTCCTTTTATTCATTAATTTGTCGTGTAAGTTTCTCATTGAATTAGAAGACTAATCTTGATTTGAATTTTGTCTACATGAGTTGATCACAGGTATGGATTGACTCCTTATATCGTCCCCATGCTTATGTTGCGTCCCTAGTTCTTCAACAGATAATATTCGAGCTTTTACCAGCTCTATGTATTGTTATGGTGTTAATCTCGTCAAATTACTCCACATGCCCCTAACTGTTTATAGAAATCAAATTATGCAAAGGCGCTTTATTCAACCCAATGTTCAAATAATCCTGGGCTTAAAACCATGGGCTTCTCCATTTAAGCATTGTTCCTAGTGCATCTTCTTTCACCCTTATTCCTCTATCACGAGACCAGTGTTGGAACCAAGTCCTCAAGACTTCGACATTCTTGCATTCTTTCAGAGTAATACTTCCTAAAGTAAACTTTGTCGAAGTACATATAAGCACTCCATGTTGACATTATTCGTCATATGCCCTTCGACTAAGAACCAAAGGCTTAACTCATTTTTGTCGTGTAGTTATTGAACTTTGCCCTCAAGTTGCTTAAGAACCTTCACATGACTAGGAGCTAGGACTATAGACTTAGGAAAAAGGAGCTCCAGGTCTCCAGGTATTCGGATCTCCGAGTATTCAAGATTATTGGGCTTTGCAATCCTTTTATTCTTTCAGAGTTTGACCTACCGAAGTGGTCATCAAGAGTGGGCAACCAGTTGTTGTCGGTTGTTAGTACTCCTTACGCTATCCTTCCACTGTAATTGATCAAACGGTCGAGAAAGATTCATGAGGGTCATAGTCAAAGACCACCGTTATTTCACAACTTTGGCCTTCGGCGCTTTGAGCATTTTTGTTGGTAGGAGAAGTTGGATATCCCTGGAGGCTGTAATAACAGAGTGACGTGGCATGTTGATGTCACCTAGGTTGGCGTGGACCCATAGTATGTGTGCCACGTGTACTTTCACAGACCTTATGTGCCAAATGGACCTCGACACTTGTCACCAGTTTATTAGGCCACGTGTCATCTATTGCTGACATGGTATTGCTCACGTGGACCTACTGATGTGTCACATGTCTTCCTCCTGGATCTAATGGTTGTATATTCATTTGAATTTCCTTATTGCTTTGACGATCTATGTTTACTCTAGGACTCCGTGCCTTTGGCCCCGCTTATCTTATCCTTCCACTACTTCATCCAATGGTCGAGAATGGTCATGAAATGGATCAATGGTTAGCGTTACTTCGGGACTTTAGGATTTCAAAGTTTACCCTATCCTTTCACTTTATGTCAATCAATGGTCGACTGGATTTCCCAGCTCTTCCTTTGATCCGACAGTTGACGAGAGTTCATGACTTCGGGGCTTCGGCCTTCGGGTATTCCTACATGATTCAAACTTCTTTTCACCAGAGTGGTCAGTGCCAAAGTTGACTGCTTGATCGAACAGTTGAGAGCCCACCCGAAGATCCTTCCCGATCTGACGGTTGGCGTTACTTCATGAATTCACGACTTCACAATTTTGTGCCTCTACCTTGTCTCCAATAATCGTCAAAGTGGCGAAGTTCCGAAGTCACGAAACTTATGTAATCCTTCCACTTGGCTTTGATCAACGATTTGAGACTTCAACCTTCCTATCAGATCAGACAACTGTGAATGCTCCCAAACTTCATTTTTATCCTTGATCAATAATCGCGATCACTTGAATTCTTTTGCACATAATTTCTCTACCTGCAGAACTTTGTTTCATATTCACTTAAATGTTCTAACTCTTCCTAAGCTTTGTATCAGTGCGCTCGTTTGTGCACTGTCTATACATGATCATAATACTCTATTTCTTTTGATATTTTACGTTGACATTAACATTGCGTGTTGGAACATAGGATCATTGTTGATCCTATCATGATTAATAGTGATCACAAATTTCTTCGGCCACAAGGTGATCTTCCTCTGCCCCAAGCTGATCTTCCTTTTTCTATGATTATTGTACATGTTTGACTCATGTTGCCATCAATGACAACACACAATCAATAATGCCAACACAAGAGAGGTTCAAGCAATATATCATCAATTCTGCACTGATTATTTGTCCAATCCACCATTAATTTATAATTTACAAAAACTTGTAACTTTGTTAACTCTTTTTCTGTTGCAATCATTAGGAGAATCCACAATATCCAGAGTTCTACTATGTTATTTGTACCTTGTCTATAGTATCCCCAGGTAGAACCCTAGTTGTAATTATAAATTGTAAACATGTTTGATAGGCTGGTGAGCCGAGTTATAATAAGCCAAGAGGCTTATGTGATGATTAGGTCAGAGAGCCTAGATGCAATGGTCGATGAGCCTATTATTGTATATGTGTAAATACTCATATATTTAATATAAATACATTATTGTGTGTAGATCGACCACAATAAAAGAGAATGGGGGACTAAGCTCCACTATGTAGGGAAAGGGATGGGACTGAGAGGATAGGAAAGAGGGGCTAAGATAAAGGGCTTAACCCAAGGGAATATTATAATATATTCCTGAAAATGAAAATACTAAAGTGGGGAAAATAAACCCAGTTATCCTAAGTTCCTGGGAAAGGGAAACGAGCGCTAAATGGAGTGCATGCAGCTCCAGGAAGACAAGTGTCAAACTAGGCGCATGCAGTTAAAGTTAGAAAGTCAGCTCATTGGGGGGGGTTCGCTCCCCATTCTCCAATCCTTCGCCTAACTCGCTTGGCTTCCATCGTTGACCCCTTTATCTTGGACGCACCTCTGAAACCAGTAGCTTGGGAAGCCCACCTGTGTTTCCTGTGAAGCCTGACATATCTATACTTGCCAAAACCATGTTGTGCCTTACTGAATTGTGGTTGCCACCATCCCCTGAGCTATATTGAACCTTTGATGTTGTCCTCACCTTGTTGGAATTGAGTTGAAGCTGGTTGAAGAAGTTGGTTGTGAGGCCTGTGGTTGAAGAGGTAGGTTGTTAGGCCTGTGAGCAACTCTCTCTAGGTGGGAGAGTTTGTTGGGAAGAGATTTTCTCCTAGAGAGAGTCCAGCACCAACTACAGAGCTCTGAGAATTCCTGATGCAACATGTTGTCGAGACCCTGAAAGGGAAGTGGAGCAATCAGTGGAATGTGGAACAATGAAGGTGCATATTCCTGGGGTGGAACAGGAATGTGGGGAATGAGAGTCCGTGAGTAGTGGGCGTAAGTAGGCTCTTGGATAAAATCCTTCCAGTTGCACTGTGCAGTTTTTCGTAACCTCGGCCTAGTCTAGGATTCCTTTGACCTGGGTGGAGCTTAGTCCCAGCTCGGAGGTGACCCACTGCTGAGCGTGATGAGCAGAGTGGTCTAAGGCTGGGAGGTTCATGGAAGGTCTTCATGCAGTTGGTGGTCTTCCATTAAAAGATAAGTACCACTTTTATGTTCATTTACATGTTCTGTATATGTACATATGTTATAATTGATGAGTAATACCTATAAATGTTGTATGTGTAGGCTTACTATTATTTCCACATTAATCTGTGTATTAGCATAATATGTTGTATGTTTATGTTTATATATATGCACATGATAATTGTCATTTCTATGAGGTAGCATGTCCTGGCCTAGGTGGCCTGGATGTGTATGATGTTTCCACAAGAATCTTTGTGTGGCATAGCCTAGCATGTTATGGCTGGGTATGCTACAAATTGGTATCAAAATGGTATCAAAGCAGAAAAGTAAAGATACAGTCGTTTGGTTGCGTTGCCTAGCCTATTGGTGGTTGGGGACGTGACAAATTGGTATTGAAGCTAAGTGAAGTGTCCGAGTAGTGGCGTTGCTCAACTTGTTGGTGGCTGGGGACGTTACAAAATGGTATCAAAGTCATGGTTCCAACACTGAGCCTGGATGGGCCATGTTAGTGGAAGTTGAAGCAAAAGTTTCAAAAAAGAATTGTTGTTGAAATGGACAAAATTCAAGTTTAGAGCCCATGGTTTCTACCTGGAACCTGGATGGGCCACGAACGAGAAATTCAGAGTAAAAATTCCAGAGAATTTTGAGGTACAGAGTGCCAGAAGGGCTTTGAAATAATACTTGGACTGTGTTCAGAAACACAGGAGGTGTAACAAGTTTGATAAATGGCCACAGAGAAAGAAATCACAACACTTGTTGTGTTGGTCTGTTAGATCTGGGTGAGAGAAAGATAAGCCATCAAATCAAGCAAAGATTAAGTCATGACCATCAGATCTCATTGAAGGGAGATCGACGGGGGGGAGCCATTGCGAAGACCAGGAAGGAAATTAAAGCGTGATCAAGTTGAGACTCTGCAATCCCTCAGGATTGTTGATCTTGTTCGATCAACAGATCAACGATGGATATCGATCCCACTACGAACGAGCATCTTCACATTGCGGAGATTGGGAAGTAAATTAAAGCATGAGCAAGTTGAGTTTCTCCAATCACTCCTGGTTGTTGATCTTCACGGTCCATTAAAACAAGATTGTCGATATTGCAAAGTGAGATAAGCGCCCAAAGGTTAAGTCGAGGTCACAACTCTCGGTCACATGTATAGAAGACTGAGAGAACTTTGTGCAATTCTTGTCCGTCGATCCAAGCAAGGAACACGTGTCGGCAAGTTAGCTTGTTCGGGAATTCGGTGTTCGGGAGAAATGGAGTGTGTTGATGCGCAAACTCCTAAAGTCAGGAGTTCATCTGGACCGTTCATCAAAAGGGATATGTGTCGGAAGATCAGCTTGTTCGGGAATGTGACATTCAAGAGAAACAAGGTGTGAATAGATTGGAAACTCCTGAAATCCCGAAGCCCGAAGCTTCGAAGTCAGAAGACAATCCAGATCGTTCGTCGAAGGAGACGTGTGTCAGAAGATCAGCTTGTTCGGTAATTCGACGTTCGGGAGAAACGAGAGTGTGCTAGGATGAAATCTCCCAAAGCCCTAAGTCTCGAAGTGACGTGGCATGATGACGTCACCTAGGGTGATGTGGACTTCCTTAGTCCTGCCACATGTCAGTCAGAATGGTACTTTTGACCACCTTGTTGGACCAAAAGCAATCTGACATGTGGGGCCACGTGCCACCAACTTAATTGTTGACATTTGTACCATGTGGGCCCCATAAGGTAAAGTAGATCGAAAATTCGGAGTTCGGGAGATTTGAGGAATGCTAAGGTAAAATCTTTTGAAGTCCCGAAGTGACGTGGTCGTGCTGACGTCACCAAGGATGATGCAGACACATGGGATGTGTGCCACATGTTAGTGAGTTAAGAACATGCAGAGGATAGCCACTTCGGGGAAAAGTGGGGTCGTGTGGGTTGAGAACTTCCGAAGGCCGAACTGTCAGAGTTCTGAAGTAAATAAAAGTCGTCAGATCGGGGAGTTGCAGAGGGGGACCGTCGGATCAACATCCGATTAAGTCTTGACTGTTAGATCATCACAAGTAAGATATACGGTGGAGAGAAGTTGTGGAGATTAGGGGCAGAAATAGCATCCGTGCAGGTCTAACCTCCGCAATCCTCCTAGACCGTCGATCTATAGATTCGACAATATCAACGGTCGACATCGATTCCACTACAGGTGAACAGTTTCTATTGCGGAACCCGGGAAAGGAAATAAATGTTGTGTTAGTTGGGACACCGCAATCGTCCCTGATCGTATATCTCCACGTCGGTTCAATCACGATCGTCGATCTTCGATAAGAGGTCAGCGCCTGAAGAATTAAGTGAGGTCATAGCCTCGATCACCTGGGTCGGAGTTATAGGTCTTTTAGGCATACCAGAAGAACTAGGTTCAACGCCTCTATTAAAAATGTGGTTACGTAGATATTCGATCCTCTTAGTGATCGAATATGAGAGCTAAGACGATCCTTGGCTCCTCGATTTCGGTGTTTACAATGCAGTTACAACAAAATACTGCATAGAAGTGTTTTAGGACAGGAGGTCCTGCGTCAACAAATTTATGCTCAGGACTCAGAATTGAGCAAGGAAGCAGTCATGGGAAAGGTCTTGGAAAGAGGATTTCAGGTATTCAACCATAATTAAGGATTGAGCAGCTCAGATCATAGGAAGTCAGAAAGAAGATTGTGGGTGACCATAAAAGAAAATTTGTGCCTATGTTACCAAACTGGTATATTGTGGTTCTAGCTAAAAACTTCAAAATAAAATGATGAGATTGTTCTACAAATAACAATACACCAACCGCCCCATCACCCCAGAGGTCCTTGGCAAGCTCCATCAAAGAACCCCCAAGACTTTCCATAATTGATAATAGGATCCTTAAGAAATTTACAGGCTTTTCCTTTTTAGTAACCCAATAGACTTCACATGTAAATTTGATTATGTGAGCAACGTGTGCAACACTCAACTCTATGCCTTGAAAAATAATTTTTCCTTGATAACCAGATACCCCAAACCACAAAAAACAAGGTAAAACCCTAAAATATTTTTTAAACTTGTCAACGATCCAATATGAAAGCAATCCAACAGAGTCCTTTGTTCCCTCTTATTCTTTCCACTTGAAATATGCAAGATTTCCATACAGTCTGCTCTAGAGAAAGAACAATGAACAAGCAAATGATCCACTATCTCCTCATTACTCTTACATGGAATGCATCTCTCAAGGCCCTACATATTTCTTTTTTGGCAATTATCCCAAGTTAAAATTTCGTTATCTAAAGGAAGCCACATAAAAAAAATAGTATTTTGGGGACTTTCCAGTTTCCAGACTATCTACCACCACCAAAGTCTGCTCTCTACCTAGACTTCATCCATCTTTGTTTAGTAACCCAAATTTGCAATAAATTCTCCAGACCCTTAGTTCCTAGACCATTTGATTTGATCTTCATGTTCATTCAGTTCATGACATTGTAATTTAAAACTCTTAAAAATTGTTTGCACTCCTCACTAATAACCCCCTTCAAATTTAAATCTTCAACATATTTCCATCCCTAAGACCAAACATTCCTACCTTTATTTGATGTTGCATATTCCAATGAGAAAATCCCCTTGTGGTGAAGAACTGTTAACAAGGCTTCAAATAGCCTATAAACTCCCTTTGCAACCTATCCAGGGGTATTCCCATGGTTGCTCTTTGTTCCATCGTCCAATATTTCAAGCTACCCAATTTTCAACAAGTGAAAATGCCCTTACCAAAGCCTTCCAAACTATAGAACCACCTTGAACACTTTTCCTTTCCTACCTAAACAAGTCTTCCGTGGAAATCCTTCTTGGATATTTTAATTTCATTACCTTCCCCAAAGTGCTTCATTATAGACTAGCCTCATGTTGATGGGGCAAAAGTGTCCTTCTCAATAGTGGGGGTTCTCCCTGATCTAAAGTCCCAATTAAACTTCACGCCCTTTGGAATAGTGACAAATCCAAAGTCTGGCCCAACAACTGTTACTATTGTGATGTGAAATGACAAGTGGAGTGCAAAATGTAGAAGATTTTCTTATAAATCCTAGCTAGGGGTGCAATATTATTCTATATATCCTAACTAGGAGCATATCTTAATATATAGTTAGTTTGTTAGTTAGTTAGCCTTGTATTCACTAGTTAGGATATGCTCCTAGTTAAGATAGATAGAATAATATTGCACCCCTATCTAGGATTTATTAGAAATCATTCTACATTTTGCACTCCACTTGCCATATATATATATATATATATATATATATATATATATATATATATATATATATATATATATTATCGTTACTTTTAAAATAGAATCTCTTCAAGAAACAAAGAAAAAACAAGTGCATATATGTGAACAAAAAAGTATATTTTAGAAAAAGCAAACCAAGAATGTAAATTCCATACAGAAAACTCTATAACAAAAAGATATAGCCTTACATTGATACTAGTAAAACAATAAGTAGTTCTTAGCACCTATCGTCGAGATCTAAGCTTCTCCTCAAAATTGGCCCTAAGGGCTTCTTCTCATTAAAATTCATAAAAGAGCTTACAAAGTTCCAACAACTAAAAAAAACCCTCTTAGGTAATCGATTATCTTTTATATATTTTTCTCATAACTGCTTCGTGAACTTCTTGAACGTCCTTCTCAGTAGTTACAAGTCTTCAATTTCTTTCCTAGTAGTTATTGTTTCCCCGTACAATTATGTTTTTTAATTATTCCTAGGTTACCTCAAAGGACTTTTGAGAGTCAGAACATTGAAAGTTGACAATAAGTGATGATCTTCCTTTTGAAAGACAGTGGGCCCACATTACTTTGTTGTCCTTGATTTGTCATTGTATTTGCAAAAGATTCTTCATCATGATCTTGCATTACTTTGATGGTTTCATGGCCATTGCTTTCTTGAATTCGATCTTTAATTATTTCCACATCGGATTGCCTCACTTGCATAAATCATGTTCTCAATTCTTGCTACTTCCCACATTCAAGACATTAATTAATTTTACCATCGTTTCATCAAAATAATAATATTGTTTGGTAAAATGAATCAAAGTGATAATTGAAACAATTCTTACCTGTTTTGATTCTCACATGGAAGGAATATACTTGAAAGTGTTGAGCTTACTACGCATTGAAAACACTGCATTCACTAACCTTTGTGATTTAATCAGCTCAAAGATAGTCAAACTCTATTGTTCACTCCATTGTTATAACACTCATCAAATAATAACATCTATGAAGACAAACATTACATTCAAGATATTAATTAGAGTTGATTTCAAATTTTGACAATGATGGTTTTTTGTGCAAAAGATTGAGTAAAATTCATAGTAGTAAAACCTTCTTCATGTTGGGTGAAACATTGGTTGCAGAGTGACGCCATTCAATGATTATCAGGCGAGTATTTTACTTTGGTTTCTAAATTGAACTTTTAACTACATGGAAACTTCAAAAGTCGAGTGAAAATTTGCTTATTGAAAATAGAAATGACTTTAAGCAGAAGAAAACGTGAAATGCGAACTCAAAGGAAAGTCCAAGGATAACCCCGATGCACTTAATTAATCATGAGAAACAAATTAGTTTTGCATTAGTGGGCTTTATAAACCTTTTCACAACAACTTTCTAACTTTTGATTTTGATGAAAATGATTTTCTTCTCTGATCATTGGAGCATATTTTCCACTTTTCCTTTTAGTGGAGTGAACTTTCACATACAAGCTTTGTTCAAGGTGCTCTATTTTTTGTTAGAGAGATCTTGACGAGTACTATAAGGGGATAAAACTGTGACATCGGTTTGACCCCATATTGTCCTCCAAAATGCCTTTTAAGGCCTCGAACCGAATATTTTTTTGTTTTGGCTTGTAGAAGCAATTTTTAGGATCTAAACCAAAGTTCCCCCTGCGGGTCCCAAAAAATTGTTTTCCCCGTTCTAGAGCATCAATAAAAAATGTAGTAACTATATGAATCAATTTTGGATCATCCCTCCCCACTATAGCAGGTTTTTGGTCTCCAAAAGATTCAATTAGGAAGGAAGTGAGGAGCAAAGCCCTTGACTTTCTCCATGGAGTACCATTTAGCCTTGGTTGGTAGTTTCCATTTCAATCCCACCTGCCAAAGTTATTGTTGATCCATTTTGGTTGTTTTGATCTTCTTCTGCAAAATCGTATCTACCGGTAATTCTTCCTATGCATCCACACTCTTAACTTTTAATCAGAGTTAGATTTCACTTTTGATCGGAGTTATAATTGCACTTTT
The DNA here is from genome assembly GCA_009831015.1 of Picea engelmannii. NCBI lineage: Eukaryota > Viridiplantae > Streptophyta > Pinopsida > Pinales > Pinaceae > Picea > Picea engelmannii. The sequence goes on from ML850375.1 coordinate 15,875, forward strand.
GATTCCAAATAACGTCAGAACTCAACTCCATAAACATTTTGGAGGATGTTTCAACTTTCGATTAAAATAAAGTGTGTGGACTCCTCCGATATTTCAAAGCCATCGAGGAAGCCTTCCAACTTTTGATGTAGAGAAAGTGGAGTTTCAACTCTAAAAAAGTGAAAACTTCACTCCGATGTGATTTTAGAAGGTTGCTTCTGAAGCCTTTAACTTGGAAAATTTATGAAAGTTTTTAGAGAATCAAAACCTAAACAAAACAAAAAACTTGTTTTAGAGTAAAATTTCATCATAATTGAAAAGAAACAAAGCTTCAAAATGAAAGTTGAAAATAAAAAGAAATAAAAGGAAAGGGGTACCTAGAAATTCAAATTTTTTTGGGGGGTTCATTGAGGTCTCAACACCTCCATAAAATTTCCGTTGCTAAAACTATGCTAAATATGTGAATGTTCTTTAAGCCCCAACCTTCCACTTCCTTAAGATTTGCCACTTTTGACCATTTAACTAATGGAATATATTCCTTCTCTTTTACCTATACAAAGAAAGCCAAAACACTTTTTTTGTGATTTTGTTTAGAATTCCTTTGGGAATGCAAGAAATTGACATCCAATACACATGAACGCTCTCTAAGATAGCCTTGAAAAAGAGTAGTTTACCTCCCCTCGACAATGATTTATTACACCAAATCGAAATTCCGACTTTTATTTTATTATAAAATCAGATCAAATCTTCATACTTTTTTTTTCTAGGTTATAAAGCTCGGGAAATACTCCCAAGTACTTCCCCTCATTTCAAGGATGGTACCCAAGGTAAACCCTAGATTCTTCAAGGCACAAGGTTGGTCAACAATAAGGCTCGAAGCCATTACAATGATATACCCATTAAGGGGTTAACATGTCACTTGTGAGACCCTAGATGGGGTGTTAAGGATGTGTCAGGTGGACACGAGAGTCCTCTGAGAAACGTGTCGGTTGATAATATGGTCGATGTTGTGTCAAAATTCCTCGCATGGTTGTATAACCCTGAATTTGGAAGTTAATGTTCGTTTGTGTGATGGATGACAGAGGATACATGGTTATTCATTTGCAACGATCCTCATGTACCTCAACTCTGCAATGGAAATGACCAGAGTTAATGTTAATTACTCTGGTGCGTGGGACACCTTCTTCATTATGCAATATCATTATGGTGAGGGGCATTCTCATCCAATGGGAATTATGATTCTCAGTGACTTCGAATTCTTGATTTTGTCTTATAGTTGGACAACTATGAAGGCTAGGGCTCCTCCCTATAGTGACTCGATTCTCATCCTGTCGTGCCTACTCTTGTTTTCGCGTTCCAGTTTGTGAATATGTCACCTACCTGAGGCTACTCTCGAGGATATAGGTAGGGTTGCCATCGCCCCCCAGACCCCTCCTCTTCCAACACTATTAGTTCGGAGGCTCCCAGCCCAAGAGTCATGTTTTCAGCCCAAGAAGCTTCCAGAGAGTTCAAAGAGGAAATCCCTCGCTGCATTCAGGAGGAATTAGCTTTAGTGGAAGCAGTTTTCCGCTAGGAACATGCTTCCCTCCATGATTGGGATGTCGACATGGAGATTGACAGTTGGGTTCTAGAGCTGGGTAGCTCTAGAGCAAGGGATACACAATATCTCAAAACCATTGATCTTTATTGTCACATACATACATATTTGGGCAAACTTCTTTTAGACGGTGATGATGATCGTGAGGAACTGCACGAGCAATTGAATGAGATGTGTCACCAACTCTAGGACATTCGTGCTAGCTTGGATGCTCAAGACTGCCTTGGTGTTGCCCAACATGGTGTCACTTCTTAGCCTTTGGACCAAGAGCTCCAAGAGGGGGCAAGTGGCCTCTCTTCCACTTAGTTTGTTTTGAATGCATTACATTTTGGGTTTTCTAGGAAGCTTCTTCTACAATGTAAGGGATGATAGTTTCGAGATAGATAGAACTCTGGTTTCCTTTCATAGTTATGCAAGTCTATTTTTATTAAAGAACATAGTGCTAACAATCTGGACATATAATCTCCTCCATTCTTGTTGGTCTGGTTTACCTAGTGACATTCTAACAACTAAGTGGTCTTCCACTTAGTTTGTTTTGAATTCATTACATTTTGGGTTTTCTAGGAAGCTTCTTCTACAATGTAGGGGATGATAGTTTCAAGATAGATAGAACTATGGTTTCCTTTCATAGTTATGCAAGTCTGTTTTTATTAAAGAACATAGTGCTAACAATCTGGAGATATAATCTCCTCCATTGTTGTTGGTCTGGTTTACCTAGCGACATTCTAACAACTAAGTAGTTATTGTGTAAATCTCCACACTTTAATATACAAAATAATTTGTTTTGGTTTGCCAATAAAAAAAACATGTCACTTACGAGAATTGAATCTAGGAGAGGATAACAATCATTCCTCTCAACCACCCAAAATAAACCCAATTGACAAAATACTTATAACCATTATATTTTAATTAATACTTAATACCTTAATTTAACTCCAACCAATTCATTGAAAATAAATATATTACTTAACATATTACACTCCAAGAAAATTTATAATTATAAAAATATTTTAAATACTTCCCTTGCTTTCTTACGTCGTCATTCGTAGGTAATATGAAATCTTTGCTCCCAACTCGATTAATAATACTTCAAATGATTATGGTTACTTTTCTTCCTGAAATTTACCTATAATCCAAATGATCAAACGGAAGTATCCAGCACAGTAATATTGGTTAATTAAAAGCTAAGCTATAATCATATAAGTAATGATTGTGTTCTTAGAAATAAATCTCCAAACTACACTTAACATTTTAATTATTAAAGACAAATGGTAGTGTAATAATCAAGGACGACATAATTAAAATGGATATCCAGGTCTCCCTGAGTTGTATGAGGGAATAGATCTCATATTGAGTTGGATTTGGATTTTGTAACAAATTTTCCCGTACTTAATTCAGTTTTATATTGAAATTTTTTAAGTATGTTTTTATAATTTATATTTTTAAATAATTTTTTTTTAATATGAAATATATTTATTATATATTTTATATATGCATTGATTATGATGCAAGGATTAATTGATTATGATGCCAGGATTTCATTCTTAACTAATGATATCAAATTTCAAACTATTAAAATTAAAAACAATTTTATAAATAAAAAAAATTTGTTATTTAAAATAATAATAAAATTATTTTCAAATTAAAAATAAATATAATAATAATAATGAAATGTTAAAAAAAACAAAATAATAATAAAATTATTTTCAAATTAAAAATAAATATAATAACAATAATAAAATTTAAAAGCAAGAAAGATAAATATAATAATGAAATTTAAAATAAAACAATATTTTTTAGTAAAATCTTTTTAAAATAAAATATTAGTGAAATTTAAGTATTTTTTTTTTAAATATATGTAAACAACTTTTGTAATTATGATTATTTTATGGATGAATTTTTTATACATAATGTTTTTTAGATTATTAAAACAATATTATAAAAAAAATTATATAAAAATGATAAATTGTATATATTTTTATTATTAAAATAATATTATAAAAGATTCTTAATTTGTTGGACAAGGGATTCCCTTCACTCAAAGATTTTTTTTGATCAAAACATATATTCTTAATCATTAAGTCCACTAAAAACATACAATACATAAAGATATTTATGAATATATATTCATAAATACCAAAAATTTAAAGTAGCATTAAATAAATTACATAATTTTTTAATATAACAGTAGATAATTAAGTTAACATTTTTTTAAGAAAAAACATTATATTCAATGTTTTGTTTTAAAGATGAAATCACAATATATATCCTCTAGTTTTTTAATTTGTAACAAAAAGTAGTTTTGGAGACTAAACTTTATACTATCTCTCTTTCACCCCTATCTATTAATAAACAATCTTCTAGGTTTTTTTTTTAAGACAACCTTTACATTCTCAGATTAAAAATTTCTCTAACTAGCCACATTCTCAGATTAAAAATTTCTCTAACTAGCCATGTTAACTACAGTTCACACTTTTGCATTTATAAAAAACAAAAAACCTCCATAAAACATGTTTCCTTGAAGAATTAAAATAGAGTAATATTTGCATCTCAAACAAGAGATCCTTCTCTGACCTCTTGTTTATTAAGGCACTATTCCTCCATTACCAAAGCATCCTTAGATAGTTGGCCTGCTAGAACATTGTATTGTCTATAGGTATACACAAAGAATATCTCCAATACCAAAACTTTTTTTGATAAATGGCTTACTAGAACATACATTGTATTGTCTATAGATATCGACAAAGAATATCTCCAATATCAAAACATCCTTAGATAGATGGCTTACTAAAACATTGTATTGTCTACAGATACAAACAAATAATATGGCTTTAAAAGACTTTTTGATAAGAATTGATTCATAAGAGGCTCAAGCAACAAGTTGTTTAGCATACATTTTTTATTTGCTTAATCCGCCATCAACTTTGAATCTCTTGACACTTGAGAAGAACTTTAACATCCTTATTTACAACAATCTTAAGTAAAAGCCACACATCACAGAATTATTAGGGACCAAGCCAACAACCTATATAATTATTAGTGACCAAGCCAATAACCTATGAGGTGTGTTATGATCATTTTAAATTGGACTTCAATTAATAACTAGAAGATCAACATCTATCATGGGTTGCTCCCAAGATCATTTATTGGCTCAAAAGTTAAATGTAATTCTTAGAAATAGATTATAGCATAATCAAAAATTTATGATTGCAAGTAACACGAAAAGAAAAATTATATTAATACTTTTGTTGTTAATTTTTTTAGTTTAAAAGTTTTGTGATTCTAATAAATAAATTATACGATATTCAACAATTTATGATTACTAAGTAAGAGGAAAAGATAAATAATATCAATATTTTTAATTAAAAAATATAAATAATGATTAGTGAAAAGGTTGTAATATCCAATAAAAATATTAAAAAAAACTAATATGTAAATTAATTATGATAAAATAGAAACTTTTATAATAAAACACAAAATGATAGTATCCTTTCCATCAAAATCATGAGAAGAGGAAAACAAATAAATGTATAAAGGGCAAACACTTTTTTTTTATGTCGTGCTGGACAGGGGAAAGCATATCTTTACTGAAAACCATGTTAGGAAGGTAAGGTATATTCTTATTATTACTCAGTGTACAATTATAAACTCAATTATTGTATTCTCCCATAACTTTTAACAAAGAAGAGAAAGGGAGACATGACATCATTATATAAAAGTAGGTATTAAGCTTTCCCATGCACAGATGTGAAGCACTTCATAATTAATGGAATCTTCAGAAACATATCTCACCAAATTTAAATATGTTGGTTGAATTGCGGTTTAACGAGTAATTTGAATTCAATTATATATTTTTAATTTATTTCAAAATTTATGTTTATTTTAATTAAAAATATGAAAATTTTATAATTTTTATAAAATAATTTTTTTATTGAAAAGTGAGAATAAAAAATATATTTTGTATACGTCTGTGACATTATATATATAAAAAAAGTATATGAATATATTTTGGATAAAAATATTTCGCATATCTCCTTCACTCATCATTATATTAACATATTGTAATACCTAATTACATAAGGAATCACACTAATTTCTTGGAATTACCTCTTTATCTTTCAAAATTGAAGTTTCCCAAAATTTCAGGAACATGTCATCATTTAAATGTTTTTGTCTCAATGAATCCAAAATATTACATACTTATAATAACATACAAAACAATAAAGCATAAACTCCAAATAACTAATATGATTTTTCATATCCAAAACCTCCATATCAAGCAAGGAACAACATAAATTAAACATAGGTGAGATTGAATCTCCTCCTCTCAAATTCCTCCACAACCACAAAACTTTCAACTATATGATCTTCTTTGGAAAGAAGATTCACTTCATAATTATGTTTTCTAAATATATGAGTAAAAACAATCACAAAGAAAGACTTAGAAACTTTTTGTAGTTTCTTTGCTAAGGGGTTGAGATGAAAATTATGAACATGTAGCAAGCAAACCCTTCATCCAGTTAATCACCAATGAGCAGTCTCATAGACCTGAATCCAATTAACCTCTCTTTCTAAGCAAATTTCAGCAACATTCACAAGGCCATAAACTCTACAAAATTATTAGACCCATTCCCAAGAATCGCTTTAAGTTTTAATCTATGTGATTCATAAATATAAAGAATACCTCCTACGACTACAATAATCCCTAGGTCCTTACCTGGCCTCGTAAAAAAATAAAAAATGTAGGTTCGATCAATTAACAACTTGTCAATCTAACACGAGACACCTACTTGCACCTGCATTTTGCCATAAACCATCATAGATATTACTTATGCAAACACTTGAAAAGTTGTTATGTGCTCTTATTTAGAAGTCTAAGCATTCTTAGACAACCAAATCCTCCATAAAGCTAGACAAGGTAGAGCTTTGTATTCAAATAGTTCTTTTTTATCAAGCCATTTTTTCAAAGTTCTTCCTCTGATTCCCCAATCCAAACATTGAGAACACATGTAATATGTTCAATTTCCTTCCACGATCCCTAAGCAAAAGGACTCTTGATCACCAAGTGAGTAAAAGTCTCATCGTCCTTTCTACACAAAAGACATATACCAAGCTCATGTTTATTCTGCTTGTGTAAACTATCCAAGGTCAAAACTTTATTTTTCAAATCTAGCCACAAGAAGATCCGAGTCTTATTGGGAGCTCTCAACTTCCATACAAATTTCCACCACGAGACTGGATCTTGGCGATTAAGCTTAAATAATGAAATATATCCCAATTTGGTCGTGTAACAACCCACATTTTAATTCCTTGCTTAGCCCAAAGTGCTCTCTTTCTCCTTTAATTTTATATGTGCCTTGTTTAATTCCTCCAAGAAACCTTTCCATAGATTAGTATGAATACTTCTAAACCTAAAGACCATGAGTTCTTTCATCCCCAATGTCATATATATATGGTAATGTGATCCCCTACCCAATTAAGAGTATAAATACCCTTCTCCTGAAAAGTAACAATCATATATATTGGCAACTTTATCCCCTCACCAATAATCAACTCCAAATTTCACTTAGGCATTGTTCCCTACCTTCTAGATTAAGTGATCTCCAATAACGGGGAAAGTCGTCACTAATACCTTCTAACGATTTATTTAAATTTTAATGCTCACATATCTCATTTACTTAATAATCTTTAAGATTAAACAACATAAAAAAAAATTGTACTTATTTCGGAAAAAACTTAGTAGTTTTAAAAAGTACTACTTAGTTATTACAATGCACAATCCTAAATCATTATAGAAAATGTTTGATAAAACATTTGTTTTATATGAGAGCATAATTCATATTAGGTAAACCAATGGTAAAAGTGATAACTTATTTAAAATTTTGAAAAATTGATAGTAAATTTTAGTTATGAAGGAAGTTGTCACATATCTCAATTGTTAAGGAACGCTTTCATACTTCATTATTTAGATGGATTGGAAGATATATTAAAGTTGTGAGAGTTTAAAATAACATTTTATTTTTTTTTAACGAAAACGGTTATATTTTATTTTAAAGGGGTGGCAAAGCCACGAATTCAGTTACAAATTGCCCCGAGTTTCTTCAGGCCTATAGATCAAAAATCAAAATATGATGCAGCATTGTTTCAGCTTAAGGTTTCTGCATCTGTGTTACAACATCTGTTCCAGCACTGTGTTTCAGCAAATGTAACAGCACCGTGTTTCAGCACTGTGTTTCAGCTTCTGTGTTCCAGCATCTGTGTTTCAGCTGTTACAGCTTCTGTGTTCCAGCATCTGTGTTCCAGCATCTGTGTTTCAGCTTCTGTGTTCCAGCCACTGTGTTTCATCTGTGTTTCAGCTTCTGTGTTTCGGCTGTTACAACACCGTGTTTCAGCTGTTTCAGCACTGTGTTTCAGCTTCTGTGTTCCAGCATCTGTGTTCCAG